>LTAE01000536.1:16506-60087 GCA_001647135.1 Pontederia paniculata
TATATTTATATATATATATATATATATATATATATATATATATATATATACATAAAAAAAGAATAAGTTGTGGACTTAGGAAATCTTATTTTAAAAATTTTCCCATTCGGTAATAAATATCAAACACTTATAAGTTATTTATTGGTCTAAGAAAAACATAGTTCACACCAGCTTTTTTTTTTACAACTTATAAGTTATTCACAGTTGACCAAGTAATTTACATATTTATTCTTAACTTTTATCTTTATGTCACATCATTGAGTTTATTGCAAACTATTTGAGAAGTAATTTTGACATTTGAACGTAATATATATTTATTAGTATTTGTACTATCAATACTGCTATGCCAAACAACTTCATATTTTTTACTTCTTTTTCCAAATCAGCCTCAGCATATAAGTGTTTTTTAATATAATAACTTATAAGCTATTTTTTATAAGATGCCAAATAGGCTCTTAGTAGTACACTAATACATATTTAAATTTTAGATAAATTTGTAGTTTTGAAACAATCCATTGGATTCCATTCGATTGTTTAAAATTGAGGTTTATTATTTTCATTTTATTATTAGGTTGAGATATAAGTAAAAATAAAAAATATTATGCTAAATTAAAAATGAAGATCGGATCATTTTTGTATATAAAGAAAATTATTATAATTAATAAAACTTAATATCTGAGTCATCCGGCAAAATTTGGCGAGACAGTTTGTATGCTGCATATTATGCATTATTACACGTTTCCTTATATACATTTAAACTTTGTTGAGCATACTGCGTCGTATAATATTTAAAGTTTAAATTACTTTCAAGTCTAGTTTAAACAATTTATCATTATATTTAAAATTAAAATAATTAAGAAATTATATTACCAAATATGTCGTCAACATCCTTTTTCCCTTAATTAGCTCAAACTTTTATTTATTCGGTAGCTTTCGTCTGAAAACAGGACTCATCTTCCTGCTGCATCGTGGAGGGTTTGGTCATGTCTACTTCTCTCTTTTAGTTAAGGGGAAAGGAGAGAGAAACTTTAACACACGAAACTTCGGATGCTTTTAGACCTTCTAGTCATCATCTTTAATTTTGAAGATTATATGCTCGGACCATGAAAAAATATCATCTTGTTCAATTCAAAGATGATGTATATTATGTATATAACTTTTATGTATATGTTTTACAAAAAAAAGTATGACATCTGTTTGAAGGTTAGCTTGATCAATGGATCACAGGTCCACTTTATTCGTTTGTATATATATGGTCAATGAATTCATTAGTGCTAGTTCATTCCATCTTATTCATGTTTTGCCTTGAAAATATGGTGGATTTTATTTTCTAAAAAAAAGTGTGTAAGCTCAAGAAAAAAATATGTTAGAATTAAAAAAAAATAATGTTAAGAATATGAATATAAATATGTTACTTTTCTTATCGGCTTAAATTTTTAGAATTATTATTAGTATATCTAGTTTAAAATGATATTAATATTAGAGGTCTTGAGTTTGAACCTCGATGTTGTTTATATTAAAAAATAACTTTTCTCTTAGTTGTTCACATGTTGCGCTTTCTAGACAGAAATGTGAAACGATTAACTGGAATATAGAGCGAGGGATCGTCTAAGAATCAAAATAATGAATTAGAACGAGAAAAAAAAATAATGGCACACAAATTTTTAACGTGGTAAAATCCTCTTGATCAATGTGAACAAGAGAGAAATATCTATGAACAAAGGAGATCAGCACCAAAGAGTTTTTACTATTAAAAAGAATAGGATATATCATAAAATCTTAACGGTCCAAGCCTTCCGTTATCGTCATAGATTTTTTTTTCTCAATTTTTTTCTTTCACAATTTTGAGTATAGAGTATAATAATTCAAGCCACAACAACAATTGTTAATGTTGAGTTTATTTTCTTGCTGAAAAAAAAAAGTTGTGGTAGAAGAAAAATATGTAAACTAATTTTAGTGTATGTCAAAGGCCAAATATTGATGTTCACCACATTCTATGAGATACTGGAATCAAGGTTCTTAGTACCTTTCATTGGGACAACTACTACTGCCCTTTTTCTTGCAATAGCAAGGAACCTTGCATAACTTGGGCTTCCTTGTCTCAATCCGACCTTGCTGGAATGTCAATTCAGGTACTGTCAAGGTGTTATCTCAACAATATGTTTTCCCATATATAACCAGATATTAAAATTCAGCCATTAGCTGTTTAAGAATTAAGGTTTGTAGGCACCAACTGTGGTAGTTTCTGAATTACACAATTTTTTTTGTGGGAGATCATGTAATTTAAATAGTATTTTGGAGCCAAAGGGATTTGTTTAGATTCAACAGCAAATTGTTGGTATCATGGATGAGTGACCCACAAAGCCATTGACTTAAAGTTCCAGATTCTCAATTCACTGGTTGCAGGATGGACTGTAGATTATTAGAATTATAATATGTTCATCCATTAGATGAATTGGAGATGACAACAATTAAGTGCACAGTCAGGACATGGAGCCTTGCAGTACTCCATGGCATTATCCTCAAATGTTGTATGTAGAAATACTTACAGGAAAAAAAAAACCGAAAAGAGTAATACAGATCCAAGGATATCTGAAAAGGAAGAGTAAAAAGAAGGTGGCTGTCATACAGGAAAGTATTGCAAAGGACATCTTACACCAAGATTGCATGCATCCTTTATCATGCATGTTCTGAATAAGAGCATCTAGAATACAGGAGCAAAATAAAAATGGACTTATTGTGCACTAGGAATTGTCGGATGATCATTCGTCGAAAAAAAGGTTTCATGTATAGTTGGTGGACTTTTCAATTATTGCCCTGGTCTTATGATTGCTGAGCTATTCATCCAACAGGTGCAATACTCTCCATATGATCCATGTATAGTTTTTTTTTTCAGCAGTGACAGTTAAAATATGACCACCTACTTTAGAAGGACTTCACCTTGTGGGGGCCTTAATGTGTAGTTTATGCTAATAATTGCAGTACCTTTTGGAGTAAATGGAATCTTGTTGCACAGGATCAAAGTAAAAAGTGCAGTCTTATTATTAGGAGTAGCACCTCCATGGCACTGAATCATTGACTTTAAAATATCTCCATGGGCATGCAGGCCACCTTATGTACAATTCTGTAATTCTGTAAGCATGCACTCCTATATACTACCTGACAGTGTTTGTTGTTGCTTTGCTCAGCCCCCATGTCATCAGCTCAGCAAGTGGTTCTTCATTAATAAAGTACCTTCTTCAGTTCTGAGAAAATTTTGTTCAGAAACCTTCCATCCGATTCATCGTAAGAAAAGAAAATGGAAATCGATAAATGTCCTTATGCATACTACTACTAACTTCCAACAACTCAAAGGATATAAAACATATATACATTTGATGTACACTTCTAATAATTTATAGTACACTAAAGTTTTTCTGTAATAGTAATTGACCAAAATCTGGATGCAAATTCAAGTTATGTTATGGTGCCAGCACTGTTCAATGCTAATAATTTACAGAAGTGAAGGGCAATTTGGCATCAATTTGTGCCAGACATCTTTGGACCACTTGCATTTATTTTCTCCAGGAGGCACACAGTTATCATCTTATCACAGAAGACGTGTATCATGAGGCTATCAGTCTCCGCTCGGAAACGTGTCCGGTCATGGAGCCGGGGCAGGGGAAAGCACCAGCCATCAGTTGGTTGCAGCACCATGTGCACTAGGGGCCTTCAGAGGCCTCAACTGCGACTTGCACCATCGTGAACAGATGGTGAGAGAAGAATTTGGAGGGAATCAAGAGAGGGACACTTTGACCTCCTTAAATCACACATCAGGAACTCACCATTAGAATTTAGAACAACTTGCAAACATTGCACGGAATAGGATACTAACAAAAGTCCGAATTATATATCGTAAGGCATGACAACATCTCTAAACATACAGAAAAAGAAACTAACCATGGAGTATATATATATATGCACCGTGACTAGAGAAATTTAATATAAACAAACATAAAAGGAACAGTGGAAGCATATTCCAACGATCTGCAAACAAACACTTTGCTGATTCCCATGAATTATTAACTTTTTTTCTACATTGATGTGGATGCAATCTGTGAGCAGAGTTGGGCAATGGTGGATATGACCTTATCAGCTCGACAACTCTTCGTTTGCTGACTTGGTATTGGCTCGGGGACCAGTTTCCACAGGGTACAGTATAAAAAGATACAGACCTTCAGGAGTTATTGCATGAGCCCACCAGACTGTTCCTTCATGTCAGTCATTGGAGGAGCATCCACTTTTTTACCAGACGTGCATCATTCAGTATCTTCAACTCCATGCATGAGGTGTGCAGCAGGAATGCATATTGCTCCATTATGAACACAACTTTTAGCCCCAAGAATAATGCAAGGACATGCATAATGGATGCAGATCCTGTGGGCTACACTTGCAATTACTGTTCCTACCTCCTGAAAGTTGTACTATACCTTTTTTTCCCCTCAAATTTGTAATTAGTTAAATTGATTCTGGCTATGATAATTAAACTGAATGAACTGGTGCTTTATAGCTTAAAACCTTTGACATTTTTCATCCATTTTTCCCTCTGTCCTACCTAACAATGAAGATATCCGATGAATGACCCAATATTTTTAATTAGTTTGTATGAACTTTTTATATGAAAACAAATTCTTTTATGATCAAGACATGGAATATATAATAGATTTATAATGTGTGCATGAGGATGAGATAAGAGCAAGCATTTACCGGATGATGGAAACTTTATGCAATATAATAAAAGAGACAACTTGGGACCAAATCAGGGTCTGCTCCTTCTGATAGACTGATTTAGCACCATACCAGAAGCAACTATCTGCTTACTTGTTAAATTAACTATACATATGCTGCATAAATCACACATTTAAAATTATCAGACAGCTTGATCTTTTTTGAAAACCTACTACAAATGTCTCTAATTAATTGATGTAGTTGCGAATTCTTTAATTCAGCAAACTCCCCTCATCTGAATGACTAATCAACAGTCAGAACAACGTATCATGTCCATTAACTTCATGCATCAAAAGAGGAAAATGATAGGTTATTATTATTATTTTGACCCGGTCATGTAGCAGGCAGGAAGTTGGGAAAACTAATGATTTATCCATGCAACCATATTCAGATGCCAGTCAGCCTTGCATCATCCACTTAACAAAGCCAAATTATGATACGTCAATCATGCTTCAATGCCTTGAAGTTGCAATAAATTACTGAAAATATACAGGCTAAAATATCCACAACGCCCACTCAACTCCCCAAGGGGCAGTCATTGTTGATTTGTACTAATTGTAATTGCTTGTATTTTATGTTTATCTGAAAGAGACCCAGCTGACCCTCAAGATATTTGGAGGCTAATCTCTAATGACTAATGCAGATTTCATGCCATGGCACACCTACCATGTACAGAGCTTCCAACTTCAGAAGAGAGTTACTTGAATAACAATTAATCTGAAATAATTTCCACATTCATGAAGCGCGATAATTTTTAATAAAGAAAGGTAACTGCCATCGACCCTTTAGCGAAACTAAACAACATTGATGGATGATCCATGTTCAAAAGGCCACAATATGATCATCTCAAGCCAGAAACTTCCTGTGAGTGAAGTCACTTGAAAACATGAATGATCTGGTAGAGTTGCTATAGTGCAGTCTCAAATACAGGTTCCATTTTTTTAATTGATCTGTTGCAGAGTGAAGTAAATACAGAGTAAATGATACAAAGCATTGGATCTTCAGAGGAACATTTTGTACACACAAGACTACATTTTCCTCAAATTATCTAGCCTTGCCTGTAGATCATTATCTATTCCACCATCATCTGTACCACTTGTTTCAGCTTGGGCAACCTTTCCTGCTGCCCCAGGTGCAACCACTTTAGATGAAGGTGCCTTAACAAGCTGTATGGATGTGAATGTTAACCGTGTGTAGAAGTTCATTACCGAAGGAAAAATGGAAAACCCGCACAAAGTTTGAACGAAAATGATGACTAAAATGCATCAGAATTACCTCGGCAGTGATGTCGATACCAATTTCATCGAGGACCTGGCTCACTAACTCTTCAGTCTCTTCCTCTTCCTCATCTGCTCCCAGTGCATCATCTATGGCATCCCCCATAGCTTCACTCACCATTTCCATCCTCTCATTCTGCATCTCGAATTCATGCATTATCTTCTGCAATGCTGGCAAGTTCATCTGCCTGTTCATCTGTCCCATGGCTTTGGTAACATCCCTCATAGCATCACCCATTGCTTGTGTTGACCTTAGTGTCTGTAAAGAAAGTTGCTCTGCATTAAGTCATGCACTGTGAGGTAGTGCCTAGAAATAAGTTTCATTCCCTTGTATGTAAGTTCAACCTTTCATGGTAACTTCAAAGCCATGACTAGCTTCTTATAACTACTTATCAAGAAATCAAATTCTCAGTAGGCAAAACATTTACAAGGCATACACTCGGTAACTGTAAGTCTAGTTTGTGGAATATACATAAAAAGTGAATGCCGGGAGTATATGAAGCACAAACTCGCTTGCGACTTGAGTGCAACAAATCGATCACACTCGTACAATATCTTTGGAAATGAAAGGATAAAGTTTTCAGAACAAAGCAATTGTTACCTGAATTCTTAGAATAACACCATGAAGCTGTGACTTGATTGCATGGAACTTCGTTATCTGATTCCTTATCCGAATAAGGTCCTTGGCCATAATTCTTACAGCTCCCTGTCAAATAAACTTTGAAGGTGACAATAATGCTATAAACTGAGTACATTTACAAACTGGGCAATGTTGTTTATACATGATCTGAAGCACACGTAAAGCGGAAAATAGTTAAACAAAAGAAGGGAGGCGATTGAATGCTGCAAATACTGTGACGGACCGTGAATAAGACATACATTTCAAGAATGCTACAACAATATAGAGATAGAATACATCTACTTGTTGATGGCCATTGATTTCACTTCCATAAGGATTAAGAAGGCAATTTCAAGAACACCAACATTTTTCATAAAAAATAATTGTGGTAAAATTTTGAAACTCTCATCTTTAATTCATGGAAGAAAATGAATGCACACTACTTTGATAATATGATCTTTACCTCAAGTCTGATGTAGCAAAACTAGATGACCCAGAATTAAGTCCAAGAGAAAGGCTAAGAGGAAAATATGTCAAGTAATAAAAATTGATGCTATAAAAGATGATTATTCAGATTAATATCAGTGGCCAAGATTTCCATTCATTCAACAACAACCTACATATTATAGAACAGTTGGGAAACATTTTATCTAGCAGAATCAGATTTCAAAATTAACGACCACATAAATGTTAATAATGTTGGAATTTAATATAATTAAATTATTTGGTCAGAATTTATTATTACTTATCTAGTTTTTAAGTGATATTAAGTGGTTTCTATAACTACTAAAAAAAATAGTTTTAGTAACAATATAAGGTAACTTCTTTGATGGGAGGAAGTCTGCAAATACCCTAAAGCAAGGTACTTAATTCACATTTTCATCACATTGTGAAGTGCATGAATTAGAAGATTCTTGTTAAGAGAAGTACATAAAAAAAGACTATGATTGGAGGTTGATGATTTTACTTAATTTATATGCTTCCGCGATTGTATTATTGGTGTTTATCATATGTTAATTCTAACATGTGATATCAGAGCATACTGAATAGAATAACAAGAAACAAATAATATGAATTTCAGATTTTTAATAACTCATATTTTGCTTTGCATGAGCAATGTATGTGTTGTTATGATCTTTGTTATTTGGCAACCTATAAATATCCTAGGGTATATTTTCCTTGTAAAGCTTTATAATTTGTTATGCTTTCTGTTTCTTTCTATCCTATTCCCTATAATTTCTTACTGAAGTTATGATGTGGGCTTCTCAAGCTAATTCCTCTGTGCTAGATAGCAAGCTCAAAGACATGTCTTACCAAGCTCTACATGGATGATCATTAGTTGCATCTAGCTCAAAGAGAAGACATCTAAATATCCTTCATTAGGAAGCAGGAAAAAAATCAAAGAATAAATTGTTTGAAACTGATGACATATTAATGCATAGTGATAATACCTAATATTGGAAAACCACAATATCCAAATATGTACATTAAGGAAGCATAAGAACACGTATTTCCGTGACTAACACATTGTAAAAGAAGCCACAATCAGCAGGTATACACTCTGAACACATTAAAAATTCAGTATTTTCTGAACCAATTGTCTGAAGTGATATATCCAGAATTAAATCTGACTAGCAACACCAGTATTCAATTTTCAAAAGACCAATAAGAACAGATGAAAATGGTCTCCTAAGTTACACACTTGAGTACAAATGAAAAGAATCAGTTACTGCATAACTAAGCACAACACATCATTTCTTATTTTTGTATTTGGAATTACCATCTGGCCTTGCTTGGCAGTCTTCTTGATGTCAGCAATAAGCTTCTTCTCCTGCACCTGCAGCCCCTGCTTCTCTCTTTCGATATCTCTGATGGACTTCTCCAGCATTCTCTTGTTCTCCCTCAGGAGCTCTGCAATTCCCCAAAAAAAATATCCCAGAAGATTAATTACTCTGAATAAAAAGACCATGGTATTACTCTGCTAGACTGAACTGTTCATGGGAGCTAAGTCTTCTAATTCTACTATGGAAAAGTATATATTTTACAAAGAGATTATAACAGAGCAGGATCTTGAGGTCGGAGATGGCAGAGGAATGAGTACCTGCAGGAGATGTCTTCTTGCCCAGGAAGAAGCTCATGGTGGTGGGACTGCAGAAACTTCAGTACTCCTACAGAGATCAGAACTTAGAAACGCAGCAAACGGCGAGCTGAACAGAATCCTCCTCCCCTTCTTCGTGTTCCTGCGATGGTCATGAAGTTGAAGAACTACTCTGTTTTTTTTTAATTCCTTGTCTGCTTTGTTTATAATTTTATCGGTCTGCTGTTGGTCCTAACGATTTTTGTAGATTTTTCTCTTTTGGTCACTTGATTTGGTTGTTGTACTTGTACAGAGTACAGACTGCAGTTTATGAAGCAATTAACAACTCATCTCAAAGTCTTCCGTTGACTTAAAATCATTATTTCCATTACAAGTTGTATAATGGAAAAAAATCAGATTGTTAAGCATTTTCTTCCTGTCTGATTTTTCTTTGTTTACACATGTAAGCATTAAGAATATAAATTCGTCGACTTAAAATTTTAAAATAATTAGTAAATCATGATATCAACAACAATTTAGATTAGTAGCCGTTAAAAAATTATTACTCAGCTAAAAGGCAATGTGTAATAGTGTGTATCACACTTAAAAATATACGAAATTTGAATATAAAAGATCCAACAAAGTTTGAGTTTTTTTTAGATTAAATACATTGACCCGTATATAAAAGTTGCTTCACTTATGGGGCGAATTGATCGCGTGTCACTCAAAACTATCATTTAATTTACAATATAGGCCGCAGGGTCATCACATCTTTATGATTAAAAAAAGTGTATTACAATTTATTTCTCCAAATTATATATTCAAGAGAAGGAAAGAAATAATTCTCAATTGGAAAATAATTAACTTGAGTTCAGAATCGAAACTACGTTTAAACTTTTGAACCATAGAAAGATTAACATTTAACTTTTTTTCTTTGTAATTTTCAGAACTCCGACTAATATGTATAGTCTCATATCTTAAGACTAGTAGATTTCTAACGTGCATATAAAAAAACTCAAACTCAAATAAAAAATATACTTAAGTGATGGATAAACTATTTATTACTTCATCTCAAATCTCATTAGTAATATTTAATCTTTTATTCTCGATTAATTAGATGTTAATAACTGATCTTTTTGGATCATAAACAAAAATAAGAAAAAGTGATTGTGGCAGCTCCTTTAATTAGACATGCCTAGAGCAGTATTACATTTGTAAAAAAAAAATGAATGTTTAGAATAAATTAGGATATAAGATTATATTTCTACAAAATGTTAAATGGTAAAACTATTTATGAGATGGGTGAATAATAATTATTTTTCTTTATTTAAATGAAATTTGAGTTTAAATATATTTTCATTGAAAATCTCATTTGCATAACCAAACATACAATTTGAAATGATGTCAAATTTTGAAAAAGGTGGGGATTGGAAAAGAATTGAACTCATTAATCAATTTGTTGAATTTGGAGCCTCCAAATAATAACTAACAACATAATTAACTAACCAATTTAATCCACACGCCATCATTTCCAAAGCTACTCTGCCGATTCCTGCGGCTTCGTAGCGCCATTGCCGCCCAAAGACTTGATCTCACTTCTGTTTCACTCCCATTTACATACCTCCTCTCTTCCTCTCTCTCTCTCTCTCTCTCTCTCTCTCTCTCTCTCTCCATCTCCTCGTCTTTCTTTCTGTATCTCTTTCTCTCCTCGAAAGCATGGATGAGGAGTACGATGTCATCGTCCTCGGCACCGGCCTCAAGGAATGCATCCTCAGCGGCCTGCTCTCCGTCGACGGCCTCAAGGTCTCATCGCTGATCAGCAAGAATTCTTGTTCTATGATGCTGACGATGAATCTATGGATGATGCTTGAAAACTTAAAAATGGAACCTTTTTTTTTGTTCTCTTTCCCTGATGATTTAACATGGTTGCTCTGTGTGCTGTAACAGGTGCTTCACATGGACAGGAACGATTATTATGGGGGTGAATCCACCTCCCTCAATCTCAATCAGGTGCATCTCTTCTGTTTCTTGCTAACGAAAATTGCATCTTTCTTTCAGTCGAATTGAAATTTTATGTTTGTATCTCTGGTTTCTGTGTAAAAGCTCTGGAAGCGATTCAGGGGCGACGACAAGCCTCCGGAAAGTTTGGGTGCAAGCAAGGAATACAATGTCGATATGATTCCTAAGGTCTGTTTTCTGCATTGTCTGATATTTTTGAGTTCTTCTTTTTTTCAATCTCCAAATTCAAATCTGAAAGATTGTTTAACCTGATCCACAGTTCATGATGGCGAATGGTGGCCTCGTCCGAGTTCTTATTCATACTAGTGTCACCAAGTATTTGAATTTTAAGGCAGTTGATGGTAGCTTTGTCTACAACAAAGGAAAGGTACATTTTTAAATCTGTGTTTTCTTTTTGTTCTACTTACAATGTTCATGACTTTCTTTATCTCGACTTATCGCCAGATATATAAAGTGCCAGCGACCGATGTCGAAGCACTGAAATCTACCCTGATGGGTCTCTTTGAAAAGAGGCGTGCCAGGAAGCTTTTCATTTATGTGCAAGATTATGAAGAGGAGGATCCTAAATCTCATGAAGGCTTGGATCTGAACAAAATTACCACTAAAGAAGTCATTTCGTATGCATCTCATATACTTGTTTGTTAGAATTGTTTTAATACTCTCAGAAGAACAGATGTGCACAATTACATATAGTTGTTTGGCAGCTTATCATTTTTTATGATGAGCCCCTTGGATGACATAGTATCTATTTCACATCATCCGAGTAAATTGCATAATTTCATCTTTATCAGAATGTTCAAGCATCACAAGATTAAGTTTTCCACCTTTGTTTTCTTTGATGTAGCAAATATGGGTTGGAAGATAACACGGTCGATTTTATCGGGCATGCCTTGGCACTTCATCCAGATGATAGTTATTTGGATCAACCTGCAATTGATACTGTCAGGAGAATGAAGGTAAACGAAAGCATACCCAAGTTGCTTCTGATAAAAAAGAATCATCTACCCGACTATGCAATATTTTTTTTTTTTGAGAAGCAAAGGATGGTTACCTTGAGTAGCCATCCATTTTATTAAATTAGTTGTTTATAATGTTTCCAAGGTACAAAACATCAACTTATATCTTAGACCAATTTCTCACTAAACTATTTCCCATAATCACAATATTTTCTATGTAACATCTTCACCCCGGAAAATGCATCCATTTCGTTGGAGCCAAATTGACCATAAGAGAGCAAAAGGAATAGCTCGACGTCTCTTCGAAACATAGACATTTCTTTGTAGCTCTCGACCTCCAGACCTGAAAGATCTCCAAAACTTCATTGTTGAGCGATCATCAATCCATGGACAACTAGCTCAGAATCTTGTTGACCATTTATATCAGAATTTTCTAGGTCAGCACAATGAATGTGCATTAGAACTAGTATAAATGTATCTCCAAGAATTGATTGACCACATAATCGTCTTTCATCTATTTCATTTCCTAGTACCATTTCCTTATGCTTACTTGCACTAAATTCTAAAGAAAGATATAAGAAATAGAATAACAAACTCTATTTTTTTTTCCAAATATCTGAATACTTTGTTCTTTTTTTCATTCTTGCTCTGAATAGCTATATGCGGAATCGTTGGCTCGATTTCAAGGAGGATCTCCTTACATCTATCCTCTGTATGGCCTGGGAGAACTTCCACAGGTATTTCATATATCATTATGTTTCAGGTGATGTGTTCATCCATGATATCATAAGATCTAACAAATCATTTATTTCATAGGCTTTTGCGCGGCTAAGCGCTGTTTATGGTGGCACCTACATGCTTAACAAACCTGAGTGCAAGGTGATCTGATTTGCTATTTGAACCTTCATTCTGGAACCATATAATAAAATTCCATTTCACCAATCGATTAATGAAGTCAAAAACTAATATTTGATGTTAAAGACTGATGTGCAAATATATAATGCATGATAGGTCGAATTTGATGAAAATGGAAAGGCCCATGGGGTTACATCTGAGGGGGAAACTGTTAAATGCAAAAAAATAGTTTGTGATCCTTCTTACTTGCCTGACAAGGTAACTGTTTATTGCATTAATGATGTCGACCTCAATATTTTGGACATTTGATATGTGATTCACAATATGTAACAGGTAAAGAAGGTAGGAAAAGTGGCTCGTGCTATTGGTATAATGAGTCATCCTATCCCACATACAAGTGATTCACACTCAGTGCAAATTATTCTGCCTCAGAAGCAATTGGGACGCAAATCAGACATGTAGGTTTCTGAAACTGTTTAACAACCAATTATATTTCAAAAGTTGTTTCTTTCTGTAACATCTAGATTCTGTTAGATGACTACTTGGCCTGCTATATTAAACATTAATATGTTCAAGAATGGATATAAGATCTGACACAAGTAAAAAGGTTCAAAGTTGAAATAAGTTGGTAATAGTGTTCATAATGTGCTAAATTAGGTACACTTTTTACATGGTTATAGGTACCTTTTTTGCTGCTCTTATTCCCACAATGTTGCTCCAAAAGGCAAATACATTGCTTTTGTTTCAACTGAAGCTGAAACTGACAACCCCGAGACTGAACTAAAGCCTGGAATTGATTTACTTGGACCAGTAGATGAGATCTTCTTCGATATTTACGATCGTTACGAACCAAACAACATTAATGATGATGACAATTGTTTCATTTCCACTGTAAGTTTCATGAAATTTCTCAACTGCAATACTCAGATGTTATTTCTATTGATTTCACGATTATTTATCTTTTGGCAGAGCTATGATGCAACTACACACTTTGAGTCAACAGTCAAAGATGTCATCGCTATGTATAGTCGGATAACTGGAAAGGTAATCTTTATTCAAACTCATGTATGCAAGTGCTGAAGATAATATCTCTATGAATTAAGATATTTCCATATTTGTAAGAAAAATAGTTATATAATTTCAACAAATTTCAAAGGCAAGTGAACTTAATGAGCTTAAATACCTACTACGACAAAAAAGTACCCTAATTATTAAAGGATTGTTAGTAAAAGATGGCACCAACAAAGAAGAGTGAAAGTGTCTATCTAACATATTTTCTTGCTTTGTTTGCTATAGGAACTTGATTTAACTGTTGATCTGAGTGCCGCCAGTGCTGCGACTGAAGATGCTTAAGCCCTCTGCTTGGATGACCCAGTTTTGCATCAATTAGTTCCTGTTTTACTTCCATCTCTATCATGACTTTCAGACTCAGAATCACAATTTTTTGCTTGTTTTGATTAAGAACTTTTCTACTTATTTTTAATCAACTTGTACTCCTATTCACTAGCTGGAGTTGAACATCTATGATAGTTTCCTGCAATTTTGATGCTCATAAATTTTTCTGATGGTAAACATTAATAAGTTCATTGTCTAAGTACGTTAGTGCAATTGCATGCTTGAAATCACTATATTTTTTCGATGAAGCTCAGTGTCTGCTCAAATTAATAAATTCTGTGAAATAATGATATGGATATGAATGATGTTTATAAGAGTACGAGCAGTTGCACATTGGGATATAAAAGACCTTATCATAAGAATCCTTATGCAGAAATATCTTGACCGAAGATTTTTCTATTGTGCATCTTGTATCTTTTAACATGGATATGTGGGTGGGTGTTAACATAACTATATAGATAAAGAAAGAAATATGGATCCAAATAATCATTAAAGGACAAAAATCTACAAATCAAATGATAACCAGTATCCGTTCAATTTGTCAATCAAAGTAGACGACAAATCCCCATCACTAAAGCAATATCATAAGTTAAAATCAAACAAGATTTGCTTTTGTCCCCTTTAAGGGAGACAATCAGACTTATTGACTTCAGACAATATCACCACCAAGCTCAACCTTAAACATTGGATTCTTTATGACATGTGCACATAATACATATATGTACACTTCTCCATTAAGTTTCTTTCTGTAAGCATATGTTCTATATTGGATTCTTGAAATTATCCATGTATCTTTTATTTTTATTTCCATATAGATACCACAGTTGTTCATGAGCATTCCTATTAATTGTTAACAGGCAAGTATTCAGAAGAATGAACAAAAATTCAGTACTCCCATTTTCCAAAGATATACAAGACTCATAGTACGGAATGTTTTACACAAACATTAAAAAGTA
This sequence comes from Pontederia paniculata, assembly GCA_001647135.1. Lineage (NCBI taxonomy): Eukaryota > Viridiplantae > Streptophyta > Magnoliopsida > Commelinales > Pontederiaceae > Pontederia > Pontederia paniculata. Next base: position 31,428 of record LTAE01000536.1, read on the forward strand.
ATGAAGAACTGAATGCATTTCTCTGAACTTTCCAGCCCATGAATGGTAAAACCGGTTTTTTCACTGTTTGGTTTTGTGCCTCCCAAAAGGCACAAAATCCTCAAAATGGATGCTAATTAGAAACCGAATCTATAACGTATTTAGATAGAGGAACACATTAAATTCAGTATGAGAGAGAGAGGAACATCTAAAAAGGTGAAAAGACAAAATGACACATGACAAGGATCTATGCAATTACGAGACCTCCAATATTCCACGTTCCTTATTTGGGCAGGTCTATGCAGTCTTCGACTTGGACATAGCCTTCTTCTGCTGACCAAGCATATAGCATACATGTGAGGGCTTCCTGCAGCGTTGGAGGGTCCAGAAAATAAATGAAGCTTTGTTAGCAACTTTGAATAATTCACATGTATACCAAAAAGTTGTTTGACAGAAAATAAAACATGCCTGGGACATATATTAAGAGTGCAAGCACCGACGCATAGAAGTAATCAAATGAAAAGTTCCACGTGTTGGGCATCCTAATGCAAAATTTCTCCGATGCCTGAAAAATTTGGATGAAAACGTCGAATTGATTAAGGCAACATATAGAAAAGATAAGTAGAGCAGTTAACATCAAATTATAACTAATTACAGGGGATGGATATTAAATTTGTGTACCTTGATGTAAGGCAATGCAATCTATATCAAGCCAACCTCACTGGTGATGCCAGTTGGATACAGTAACATAAAGGTACTGTACCTGCATATTTGACATGGAACTCAAATGTTACGGAAAAAGACAGCATCCATTTCTATTTTGGCTTCCTGTTGATTGCTTACCTGAGCCACAACAACAATGGAGGTGCAAAGTCAAGCGCCTCTTTCATACCAAAGAAAGAATACCTAATGATCTGCAAAGCATAAGATATACAATAAATTATACTTTACTTCAAAATAACAATGTCAAATCCCAGAGAAAGCACTCAACATTTAAGCATTTATGTCAAAAGTAAAGTTCTGGTTTCTATAATAGTTGATTTAGGCATCCCTGCAACACCAGAGAAGCATATCACAGTGCATTAATACCATACTCATTGTGCAAAAGTTTGGGCAGAGGAATGCAAAAGGATATAGCAATTAATGAGAGAAACAGCACCTTCATGTAACAAAGTGATAATACAGAAACTTCCGATGATAAACGTCTCAAAGTATTCCCTTTTTGTAAAATAAATTGCTGCAAAATATCCTATTTAGACAGGTCTAGTGCAATTGTCAATTTGGATGGAGTCTTAGGGTTTCAATAAATAGATATGCTAACATAATGGAATACCTGTTGTCATCCAGCTTATAAGCACTCTCTTCATTATCCCTGTTGTCATCAAATCTTTGAACGAAGGATGGAAGAAATCTGAGATCAATTACTGCAAGGAATTATCAGTCTTATAGTTCATTTATGCAATTTCTCATTTTTGTAAAACAAATCTGGGTGGAACTCTCAGAAATCAAATCAAGTGGAAAAAGTTTGAAGTTCCCTCTTCACACTGAACCAAGTGGAAATTGATACCCTTAACAAGAAATAAGATGACTTTTCTTTATATTTTTAATCACATTCCAGCTCCATCAATGCATCCAACCACCAATCTTTCACTTGCAACCTGTGCACAAGGAGCCAGCAAATAAATGGTATAAAGCTTACCACAAGTATGCACGTCATGTAAATTCAATAACTGGAAACAGAAGATTCAAACATCATTTTATCCATAGATATGGGAAACATGTATGACATGCTAATGAAATTTAATGATACCTCTGTGATAGACCAGCTAATGACTAGTGAGCTAACAAGAAAGTGAGTCCTCGTCTGCAAAGCCAAATTCCACAAGTAAATTTAGAGAAGATGAACCAGAGATTTCTGCCAGACTGTTTGAGCGAAGACCATTTTGTACCTCAGGAAAACTCCATAGGATGCCCCAAGTAACATATAATCTCGACCCAATCTGCGGCAGAGTGGCTGAAACCGGAGACCTTACCAGTCCTGCATGAAACAAAAGACAGGAGCTTTCAACATAACATCTTAACATCAGAAGTATAGAAACGGCCAAGCCGATGAAATAGGAAATTAGAGAGCACTATTTCTCACCTACAAGCTCATGAAGAATCTGCTCGGAGAAAGAAATGCCAGAGAATTAATACACATTGCCGGCAAAAAAGGTCAAGAACACAACTTTCAACGGGATAAAAGTCGCGAAACCGGACCTCCATGATTGCTGCCGTCTGCGCGAGCTGCAGAGGCTTCTCCACTGCATCATACACCGTCGTATGCCCAACTTCTCTCAGAGCCTTCACACCGAGGTACAGAACTTGGAACCTTGAAGGAATCGGAAAAGATGATCATTTTATTTTCTTCCAAGACGAACAAATTTTTCACAGATTCAGCATTACACGCACGCGCGCAGAGAGAGAGAGAGAGAGAGAGAGAGAGGTAGATGCGACGGAGGGTGGAGAGGAACCCCGCCATTGGAGTAGCAGCAAAGAGAAGGAGGTGGGGAGAGCTCTGAGACTTGCCTAACTCAACCTCCTCGCGCCCCAACAAAAATGAGTCCCCCAACAGCAACCATGACAAAAACGATTTCATATTTCAAAAACAAAAGATATGTACGTCACATTGATACTACTAATAAGGTAATCATGATATCATCAATCAACCTATAATTAGATTGATTGTGATTGGCATAGATGATTGCTTCAAATTGAAAGATCGAAAATTAATAGCTCAAATTCTAATTTCGGAGTCATCAACTTGATCAGGATTTACTTTTGTCGTGTCGTTCGAACATCGAATTAGTCGAGTGCTAGTAGTCCTAAACACCAATAAGGTTTGATCCGATAAAAGAAAAAAAATCTGTCATTAATCTTATATGTGTTTAATAATATATATTGAACTTTATTGTAAAAATAATGTCTTGATAATTGATTTTAGTATTAACGTTTTATTTTTTGTATTCATTGTTATATTACTTATGCATGATAAACTCTTATATTATTTCAAAATGTAACTTTTTTAAAAAAAATAAAAGTCCAGTTGAGATATGCACCTACTTCTTTAATAACATTAATGGAACCATTAAGAGTGGTTATGAAAGAACAAAAAAATATAAGGAAAATATATTACTTGAGTTGTATTAACATATATTAAGTATTTAAGTGCCATTGATGGCCGACTCGGTCACGGGGTCGATCAAGCAACAGCATTATGGACCAATAGTTAGTTGCCACGGCCCCCAATGATTAAAGCGCACGCCTCGCCAACGTCTCTCCAACCCTTTTTGTTCTTTGCCACCGTTGATGGACCGCCGGCGTCCTATGCCGGAACCCTAAACTTTACCTTCCTCTCCGATGATGAGGAAGTCGCACCGCTTCGTCGACGGCTTCCCCTTCGACCGTAAAGTGGTGGCGCTCCTCCTCGCGATCCCCCTCCTCACCCTCTCCCTCCTCCTCTCTGGCGCTCTCAAGACCCCTTCTGATGCCCGCCACGGTTCCGGCGAACCCGCTCCGCCGTCTCCTCCGAGGCTCGCTTACTTGATCTCCGGATCCTCTGGTGACGGACCTCGGATGAGGCGGCTCCTCCAGGCCGCGTACCACCCGTGGAACTTCTACCTACTGCATCTGGACCTCGCCGCGCCATCTGACGAGCGGGCGGATCTGACGGCTTACGCCTCGTCGGAAGCCGTTTTTACGGCGTTCAGGAACGTTCAAGTGATGGAGAACGCTGACTCGGTGTCGAACAAGGGGCCGACGATGGTCGCCGCAACACTCCACGCGGTGGCGATGATGTTGAGAGAATTCGAGGATTGGAGCTGGTTCATTAATCTCAGCGCCGCCGATTACCCTTTGATGCCCCAAGATGGTACCTTAAGTCTACTTTTCTGAAAGAAAAAAAAATTCTCCTTTAGCCCCTTTCTTGCACTGTGGTAATCTTTCCAGGTCGTATGCAAAACTTTATATGGGGTTGCAACCCCATTCGTATTCATTGGCTTAACTGCGATTCTTTGTACACAAAAATGGAAAGTTAGCGCTTACTTGATAATTTCTTAAGATCGTGATTACTATCCAAAAAAAAAGAGAAGATTGACTATGATTACCTCCAGTGTCCCTAGTTTTTGTTGCATCCTTAAGAAAATTACTCATTTATAAAGTTCCTTCTGCTCAACTGGTAATTGTTCACGCAGCAGGCTATAGTTATCTGTAATTGCTTCTACTTTCTATTAAATGTAAAAGTTGCAGCTACTAAAATTATTGTAAATCAACCTCTGATGTACAATTTCTTGCCTTTTTTAGGACCTTTATCCAATTCCTCTGTTAGTGTAGTGATCTTTCCTGAATGCATGCTGAAACTGTGTTATGATGTCATTCTATTTGTTATTTGTAGATCCCTGCCTATTAGTGTTGCTTACTGCCCCTCTTACTTGTTGCTCATTGCAGATATTCTTCATGTCTTCTCTTACTTGCCAAGAGACCTAAACTTCATCCAGCACACGAGTGATCTTGGTTGGAAGGAGTAAGCATGCATATTTTGTTGGTTGCAAGGAGTAAGCATGCATTTTCCTTTTGAAGACCTTTATAGTTTATTTAATTGCACGCAGACATCAGAGGGCAAGGCCTATAATTGTGGATCCAGCATTGTATATCTCGAATAAAACTGATGTGTTTTGGGCTAAAGAAAAGAGAAGCATGCCTGCTGCCTTCAAAATATTTGTAGGTATATTTCCTTACCAAGCTACATATTGGTCATCCATTTTTTTACTGTTTTTATATTTAGTTCAATTTATTTCCTTGTTCTGAGCAGTTTTATTTGGTAAAGAAAAAAAAACTTTCTATGATTTTGTGACTGTAATTGTTTTCTTTTTTGACATGCGAAAGATCCTTCAGAAGTAATCTGATAAACAAGTCTATATCTTCATGCACTTTAGAAGTTCCAATTGCTTCTGAATTATAGGTTGAGCGAACATTTTAAATGGTCATGAATTCATGATGTTTAAACTGTGATGTCCCGGTTTGGTCATATGTCTGACATAAAGGGCAAGCACAATGCTCTGTGCTCCTCAGCTTGGTGTATATATATATATATATATATATGCTCCTTTCCTCCTGCTTTTGTCAGACCTCAATCTCGTGAATGACTCTTAGTTACCAAACGAATAACTTAAGCTTTGCACCAAGGCTCACCCGTATTTTGTACAAAAAGGGCTTAAAGAGTCTCTCTTTTATGTCTTATCTTCTTAAGGTTATTTTAGCTAAGGTAGAATGCTTAAACTTTTAATTCAATCCCTGTTATTAATAAATCCAGGTTTAATTATTATTTCAGCTGGACTAGCCTTTTTTTAGGGAAACCTGGCCTTCTTTTTTTATTAATATGAGCCAAATCCAAAATTTTAATATCATATGTTGGACTATGAAGGGACAACATGAACCTAAAGTGGGGGTAGCTGAAATGAGGATGTTGAGATGAATGTGTGGTCATACTAGAAAGGATAAGATTAGGAATGACCATATACCTGAACGAGTCGGAGTGACCCCTATTAGTGAGAAGATGGTAGAGAATCGTTTGAGGTGGTTTGGTCATGTCCAGAGAAGGCCATTAGATGCGTCAGTAAGGAGGGTAGAGCAAACAATCTGGAGTCCGATTAAAAGAGGGAGAGGGAGACCAAAGCGAACACTTGACGAGCTAATAGAACGAGATCTATTAGCGAATAATATACATAAAAATTTGGTTACTGATAGAGCGCAATGACGTCGTATGATCCATGTAGCCGACCCCACCTAGTGGGATAAGGCTTTGTTGTTGTTGTTGTTGTTGTTGTTGTTGTTGTTATAGTAGTTAACAAATAATAATAGCATGAAGTTAAAGACTTGATAAATGTAGGAAAAGGTCTTCCAGTTATAGTTCATTAATCTAAATACTAAACCATCTTGCTTGGTTAAATTAACATTCCTGGTTATCCATCACCAACACCCAATCTTACTTGCACACATTTCTATATGTGCATCTGGTAGGCTCATGACGTATTGTTAACCAAGTTTAATGGCTTCGTGAAGTTTATTTTGAATTTTGTTATTTCCATGGCTGCAGGTGATCTCATTTTTAAAAAAAAGTTTGTACACTTTTTTATAATTTAAATATATTGTTCTGAACAAGATTTAGCCACTAATAGAATTATTGTTGTGTTCACTAGTTACTTCCTAAGCCAACTTATTAATAAAAGAGTGATTGGATTCTGGTGCAGGATGGTTTGCTCTAGCATGCTTTTAATATTATGCTTGAAAAGATGTGGCTCAGGTTCCATAAACACTAGAAAAATATTGGAATAATTGGATTTTGGTGTTTAGCAAGTCAAAGTAGTCAAGTTATTCTTACTACTATTTAGTACGAGTTTTCCTCTTATCATGATTAGAGAAAAGTTTGGTATTCTTTGTTATAGCTAATTGAATTGTAAGATGTCTTTTTATTTATTTAATCAATTGGGATGTACTTCTTAGCTAGTGAATATTGATACAAACAAGATTGGCTCAAGATGTTTGATCATCTCTATCTTCTGTCTTTCATAGTTAAAGGTTCCAATTTTTGCTTGCCACGGGTTTGTTTAACTCATTTACTTCTTACTAGCCAAGGGATGATTGTTGGAATCAAATAACCAAGCATAAGGATTAGGTCATGGCATTCTAAGATTCAGAATGATACTTGACGATGAGCAGGTTGCCTAAGTTTGACTTGTTGGATGCACTGAAAAATCATGTGCATAGTCACAACATTCTTTTGTGCTTATTTTCATCCGATGTTAACTCTAGTATCTAAAATATCAGCTCTAGAGTAATCTAGTCCGTGAATTGAAGTGACCAAGGTTTCTCCTCTCCTGACAGTGATGCTTCCGGAATTCAATTCGATCCGCTACTAATTGAACTAATCACTTATAGGTTCTTCTGTGCCTCTTTAGTTGCCTTAATGAGGTTATAAAAGATAGGTCATGATTTATCTGCTTTCTACGTTGGTTACTGTTAATAATTACATGTGCTTATACTTTGACTGTGACAAACCTGAGTTTTATTTTTTTTTTACATTTCTAGTTTTCTCAAGTTCTAGGAATGTGATTTTCCTTTTCAGTAACCAACAGTGTCATTTTTATATTTCCTTTGTGACGATTTGAATCATTTTAGTGCATTTCCTTTGTGATATAATTTGCTTGTACTTTTTTCTTGATACTGATGGGTATAAGATGAATGATACTCCATCCTATTTGCTATATAATTACTTTTGGTGTATTTTTATGTCATTTGATGTTAGCATTCTTTTATGTGACAGTTGATACTAGCTTTTGTTTCTACGTCAGGTTCTTCGTGGATGATCCTTGCTCGACCTTTCCTTGAATTCTGCATCTTGGGCTGGGACAATCTTCCTCGGACATTACTAATGTACTACACAAACTTCTTATCATCCTCAGAGGGCTATTTTCATACTGTGTTATGCAATTCCAAAGATTTTCAAAATACGACAGTCAACCATGATATGCGATTCATGATGTGGGATACACCCCCTCGCCAACACCCTATGAATTTGACATCTGAGCATTTCAGTTTGATGGTGGAGAGTGGAGAACCTTTTGCACATTCTTTTGCAAAGGAGCAGCCTATTCTAGACAGGATCGATCGTGAATTGCTAGGGAGGACTAGTGACCGACTTACACCAGGTGGCTGGTGCTTGAGGACTTCCCGTCATCACAAAGATCCTTGTGCTGTTCACGGAAAACCTAATGTCATAAGACCATCAGTAAACTCAAGAAGATTGGAGATGCTGTTGTTGAAGCTTCTTGATTCAGATAACTTCAGACCTAGACAATGTTTATAATTCTCAAAATAATCATACACTAATGTTGTAAAGTTATGTAATTTCACCCCCAAGGATGTAAGTTTTGTGAATTCACAGGTTTTGAGGCAGTTTCAATCTGTTCTAATCTGTAAATGCCTTGTTGGTTTACTGTCATCATTTTTTTCACTTCTATAAAGAGTAAATATTTAGGTTTCACTTTCAGTTGGGTAAACGTGGATTTCTTCAGGGCTTCTTTTACAATGATCCAAATTTTACTCCAAATTTTCAGTTACAGGCTTGTGAAAGTTGCTACTCCAGATCTATCAGATGTTATTGCTTCAACAAGGAACATGCAAGTATTATAAAATCAGACTTCTTATGAATTATCTAGAATATCTCGTGTCTCTGTTGAAAGTATCTCCATGGAAAAAAATACCAAGTGAACAAATAAAAGATAGTCTTGAAGGAAAAAAGAAGAGAAATGTTCTTTGTCTTTCATAATTATATTGTGGATAACAAAGTCGTCTAGATGCCAATATTTCTTTTCGATGGATAATCTGCAACGTTTATCAGTAAACTTAATGCAATAATTTTTTTTTACAAATCCTTTTATAATTTAAATTATTGATTGAAGTATAAATTTCTGATCATTAGATTAATTTAATGATACTCATCATCAAAACATGATCAAGGTCATTTTTTTACTTTTCTCTTTTCTAAGACTGTTGAATTAATTTAATGATGATATAAATTCATTTATTAAGAGTAACATTTTTTAATTATGCGAAATGACTATCAAATCGAAACTAACGCCTAAAAAAGACGAACTATTTAACGTTCACTGAACCTATATTAATATTCAGGACACCCTCATTTTTCATGAAAGTTTGTCATCCTAAATGTTACCGCAAATTACAAAACGGATCATTAATCAGTACTCTAAAATTTAATTGACTTCCCAAATAAATGTAATATTTTGGCATGAACCAAATATTAAACATTATTATTAAGATTTGTTTGTTTTGATGAAAATATATCTTATAAAAGTACTTTTTTCACTTTTCATATTTGGCAGTATAAAATAGATTGATCAATTAAAAAAAATACTCTTTTATAGACTAAAAAAGTTATATGAAAAATTGGCAAAAATACATTTTATGTTTCTACCGTTTTCGTTTGTATATAAAAGTAGTTACCATATGAAAAAATGTTGTCCAAAATCTATTTCCTTTATATAGTTATTTTTCGGGCCCTAAATGGTTAGTTCAGGTAACAACTTGATTTTTCAAAATAAAAAAAATAATCAAGTTCGGTTCATACAAATAATAAATAGGTTTATATTTCGGATTGAGGGATCGTGAGTTGGTAGACTCAAATAATCATTTCTGCTCATAGTCCTCAATTTCGAATTAGTCAAATACTAATAATCCTGAACATCGAATATCTCGAAGCTATCGAAAAAAATAAAAAGGGGTGTAACAATCAGTAACTCTTCCCCTAAATCTCTCTTAAATCCTCAGATATCTTATCCTTCCCATCTCAGAGGAACAAGGCAGCTCGTTAAATCGTTATCAACACTTTCTTTTACTTGCTGCCGAATTGTCGTTCGACCTAGGAATATCATCAAATTACATATCTGCCGTGTAGCTCTTGATGAGAGGAAGAAAATGATGCAAACGATTGGATTTTTCAATTTTGGTAGAGGGAGAAATCTGAGTTCGAAGAAACCTGCAATAGTTACAAATTCATTTTTGTTAATTTCAATTTTTCACCGGTGAGTTACTACCAATAAATGAAGATTTTGGTGTCGATTTGATTATTTAATACAATCTTTCGGTCTATTTAAGTTCTTTCTAATTTGATTCTCCTTGTATAGGAATAAAGAGGAATGAGAACGACGAAAGTTTAGGAATGCGAAGGAAAATTTTAGATTTATAAATGTATATGGGGATCATCCTTTTAGAATTTCTATCATTAAATATTTTTGTATATTTGATATATGTATTTTCATGTTCATGATTAATTGTTAGTAAATATTATATATTATTGATATGTAAGCTCAGTTCTAAGTGTTTAGAAAAAATGAATATGGTCCAAAATTTATATTTAATATTCTAATCAAATTTTGGATAAGATTTTACTTATCCAAAAATTATAAATAATATGGATGGATAAATTTTGAAGTCTAATTTAATTAAAAGTTATATCATGATTCAAGGTCTATATAAAATATTACGATAAAAAAATTAATCATATGTCATGTTGTTTTAAGATTTAGTACGTCTGACTTCTAAAATATATTATAAATTTTATGAATCTAATTGAAATTAGAGACGAAAGTATAGTCAAAGGCAACACAAAAAAATTCTAGGCTAGTGAAAATAATACATCGTTGACCACTACTTATGTTATATGGAACTCTGACATGTAAAGTCAAATTAATAATACGATGCATGAAGTAGATTCATGTCTTTTTAACAAAAGTGAAAATCTCTTTTAATAAAAAATATGAGGAAAAAGTTAATATATAATAACTTTTATAAAAAAAAGCTAAATCATAGAGAAAATAGTCAAGCAAACGGAAAGATGAAAGAAAGAAATGTAAAAATGTTATCGAATAAAGAAAGAAAACAAAGTAAGATATTAAATATAAAATATGTATAAAGCAAATTAAAAGGGCTTGTATTCTAATTACTTTAAAGTGCATACAAATACAAAGTGAAGTAAAATGTTATTTGATATTATATGATGTTGTTATTTGATTAGTCTTATTTTTCAAATATTTATATACGTGTTTAAAATTATATTAAAACTTGACATTACTAATGATATTTTTATTAAATGCATATGAATAGTACATACTAGGGTTTAGCTGCATATGATAATATTATGAAGTGTCTATAATTGAAATTTAATTCTGTAATACAAATTTATTTATTTATTTTTGTTTTGCAAAAGTTATATTCTTATTTTTAGTTAAGCAAAAAATCAATGTTTAAGTAAAAATAACGACCCCGAAAACATTTTCTGATATGTGTCAAGAGAGAATGGTGTTTAGGATGTCGTTTTTGGAGCAGTACAGTTAACCTTTGGTCAAATTTTGATTTTTTTTGTCAAATTTGAATTGGATTACTCTAGTTTAATTCCGAAATATATATATATATATATATATATATATAAACTAATTAGACTCACGAGGGTTTGAGTTTCAAATGTAAAAAAAAAAATTGTTTGACAACAAAAAAAAAATAGGTTTCCACTATTTTGATGAAAATATATAAGTGAATATTTGAAAAATAATTTATGACTTTTAAAAATTAAAAAGAAGATATGAGACTATGCCAAGAATATGAATGTTAATTTATCAAAATTTAACTTAATTAATCTTTTTTTACAATAGAATTTTTTTTCTAGTTGATCAATGTATTTTATGCTTCAAAAAACTTTTTTTTTAGGAAAACGCCTAATATTTAATTGGAAAGATGCTATTAATAATTTGGATCCAATGACATATCCTAAACTAAGCACAAGGTCCACAACTAAAGCCCACAGGCCCATGCTTCCACGTTAAACCAGCGTTAGTGGCGGCGGCACCGTGACCGCCGTGCCGAATCCTCTGCTCCGGCCGCCGCCCTCGTTGCTTCAGCAGCGCACTTGTCCTCCTCGCAGGTTCCTGGATTCGCCGCTCCACTGAGGTGACATCTTCCTTTCGATCCTCTTATGCATCTCGCTTTATTCTCCTCTTCAGCTTCCGATCGCACATCCTTTTCATATATGATGGAGAAATCGTGGTCTTCTCCGTGGAAATCCCCTTTTTTTTTTGCGATCGGTTTGTCATTGCTACCGGTCATTAGACAATTAAACTTCACAATTTCTATTTAAGGTTTTAACTTTTGACCTTTCAATCTTAATTTGCACTCTATGATCTATTAATTCGATTGCATTTAGATATATTTGCTTTTAGGGGCCGGCACATTCCCATTTTTTATTAACTGATAATTTAGATCACCTCTAGAATAGATTACCGCTTTATAAATGACTGGTAATATTATATTATAGAGTTTGGTAAGCAACAATAACACAAATTATAATTTAAATTATGAAACAAAAAATTACTAAAATACCTTCCAAAATTATTGATTTAAAATAAATATAAATATAAGAAACAAAATAAAAAAAATGAGTTAGGTCAAAATATGAGTTTATATTATCAATCATTCGTAAAATAATAAGAAGAGAATGTTGAACACTATTATTTCGTAATAAAATATAAATATTTTTAAAGTTCGGTTGAAAAGATAATTTTGTCAAAATGCATGTCATCTTATTGGTAATATAGAAAGACATCTATCATGAGTGCTATCTTCATTAACGGTGAGGTGGTAATTTAGATTATCAGAGAAGTAAAAAATCACTGATAATCTGTTACAGCCAAACTTGGTAATATATTGGGCTCTGAGAATTTTAAATTAAATAACCGGTAATCTATCTGGATTACCTTATACCAAACACTTCCTAAGTGTTTCTTTTCTTTTCTTGTTTTCCCTTTTTGTTGTTGTGATCTCGTTTGGAGATGGTCGTGTCTGCACCTTCGCTGTTTCTATGAACTTGTACGATGTGTGAGTATATGCGATGTGTATTCTTGTAAAATGAGTAAGCTTTGCACAACTTTCTTTTGAATGTTTTTTTACTGAGCATATTGTAGTCATCATAGTTTATACATCTCCATTTTTTTAGGACTTATTTCAGGTGTTTACCAAATGAAAAAAAAAATATGATGCTCACTAGAGCGTGTATCGATCTGATTTTACGTAAACTTCTAGATCATAAATTGTGTTATATATCATGGTGAGTAATGTCTGATAGATAGGAACCTTGGAACCTTTTTAACATGACATTAACCAAAGCTTCGTTTACACAAAGATGTTCTTTCCACATCTTGTGGTTTGTTTCTGTATATTCTTCGAGCTAACTACAGAAGGAGAGTTCCAAGTTCTATGGGAAAACAAAGAAAACACGATCCCAGCACTTCAAGGTCAAAGTCACTTGTAGATGTTAAGTTGACTATATCTATATCCCATATTCCAGAAAACAAGATATGCAGTTAAACCAGGAAGTCCACACAACAAGTAGCATGATGACATCTTTATTAAATATTTTCAGCGTAAACATAAAAAGAGTTCCTATTTTAATAGTGGAGTTATGCCATGCAATGATGTTTAAGGCATCAAGTAATGACATCAGAGGTTGCAATCCTAATAATATATAAGAATGGCCAAGCAAGTGAATTGCCTCAAGTCTCATAATAGAATCTAACACACCTTTCATAATTTTGTTCATAAGTTCATATTATCAAATGCATTATGTAGTATGGTTTCTATTCTATTTTTTTTTTCTCTTTTAAGGTTGTACTTCAATTATTCTTTCTCTCTCTATAAAAAAACAAAGAATTTATAGTCCGATTTTTGCTCTACAATTTGTCTGAAGTTTTTTTTCTGTACCAATGTTGTTCTTGCACAGTATTCTTAAACCTGATAATTAATTTCTTACTTGAATGGTTACGCTATTATAAGGGTTATGGGCCGCAAAACAGGAAGTTTGTACATAAATCCCAAAAAGTTTGGTGCCGTTGGGAAGCCTTGCATGAAGGAGATGGTTTCATTTCTTAATTGCCTGGCTCTGAACAAAAATAGTGATGACAAGTGTGTCAGACAGAAGGATCTCTTGACGGCTTGTGTGGAATCTCAGGTAGATAGATTTTCTGGTCATCCATGTTTTATTTCCCAAATGCATTTTTGTTCTTCATTCATGGCGATGTTTGATCACTGTCGCAGAGAGGAAAGCCCAAGAATCCAGCAAGAACCATCAATTACCATTTGCAGCGTCTTGGTAGAGACAAGTACTTTTAGCTGACTTCAAATGTGCAATCTCTTTGAATATGTTGACCGGCCGAACTGCAGCTGAGAGGAGCTTATACAGATTTGCGGGCCATTTTTGTGATGTGCCTTTCCTCATGTTTGTTGTAAAAGTGAGGAGTCCTGCAAACAAACTTGGGATCAATAGTTCTAAGCACTGTGGGCACATTTCATATGAATACTCTTGTCAATATTTTGCATATCAGAACTAAACTAACCTTTTAAAGATTGTTTATACCACTTGTTAGGTGATCTGTTTGCTGAACTCTAAACTAACCTTTTGGTATTGGCAGGTTGACTGTTATTCTAATGGGTTTGTCCAGTTAGTTGAAAGTAGACCTTTTTGGATGATTTGATAGGTCAATGTCATATACAGTTATGAATTTTCAATAGCTGAAAGAATGGTTTCTCGTTTATCTGAAGGACTACTACTATTGTGTTTTCTTATCGAATTTACATTCCAATACCTTTAAAATGCCTAAAGAGAAGCAATTGTTTCTTGGTTTGTATTTATTTATGATGCCACCTCGATATTTAGGATTCAGATTATTAAATGATCATAATATCTTTCACGTATCAACATATATGTAGCATTCCATGTTTTTCCAATGTCAATATGACACATTAATGTTTATTCAAAAGTTCGCCTCGAACTTTTTATGTTAGAAGTTTGTTCAAGTAAAAAAAAAATAGTAGAAGTTAGAATTCCAAATCCCTATCCAAATGATAAGGAGAGAATTCGGGTGTACCGTACGCCTCGAACTTGGATTAGTCGATTTCCGACTTCATGATACAAGGGGTTGGTTAACAATGAATACAAAGAATGAAAAATGGCGTTAGTTGCTTTTTCTGTTTTTTTAGTTTTCTTGCTATGCTCATCTGATTATGTGTCCAACAACCTACTTTTACATTTTGCAACTTCACTCGTCACTCACTAGAAGTTTCCTTTTTTCCCTCGTGAGCGAGTGAAGGATGATCCTAATCATCAGTTTTTATATTCCCTTAATTTTTTTTTGATTGTCATAATAATTTCTAAAATTTATTCCGACTTGTCTTTATCGCTATGGGTCTATGATTATGACGGATGAGATTTTCGATATAATTCTTTTATGAACCTCTTTAAACGAAAAAGATTCATTTACCATTTCACTCTAACTCTGAATTGAATCTACTAAATATTCAGTCAAGAAATTCCAGCATATGCCTCTCTTTAACCAAATATATTTATATATCTTTGTTCTTTTTTTTTTTCATCTTCCTCTTATGTGACAGGAGAGAGAGAGGGTCATAAATAAAATAAAATAAAATTAAGAAAACAATAATAAGCAGCGGGTCAACTTCTCCGTGGCCTAACATTAGTCGGTTGTGGGCCCAACGATCGGCCCACCAGAGACTTCAAAAGCACGTCGGCGACGGCCTCTCATTTCTTTTTCTATTATTTTACCCGCAGAAACCATTATTATGTGCGCTGTGCGTCCACACCTCCCGGGGCGGACAAATTGACCAACTCTTCCGCCCGCGCCGAACCGAATCCCCACCGTCCGATCCAATCCGACGGCTACTGAGTCCTCTTCCGAAGGTTCTAGAAACCCTAACCATTTTCCTATAACATCTCCTCCTCTCCCTTCTCTTCTCTTCCTCTCACAAACCCTCTCGACAGCGGCGGAGCTCTCGAACCCTTCTTTTTCTTTTCTTCCTTCCTTCTCCGCCGCCGGCTTCCGAACGGCATCCCCGATCTGATATGGCCGGAAAGGGCGAGGGTCCGGCGATCGGTATCGATCTGGGCACCACCTACTCCTGCGTCGGCGTCTGGCAGCACGATCGCGTTGAGATCATCGCCAATGACCAGGGCAACCGAACGACCCCGTCCTATGTCGCCTTCACCGACACCGAGCGGCTCATCGGCGACGCCGCTAAGAACCAGGTGGCCATGAACCCCATCAACACCGTCTTCGGTTAGTTTTCTTATCCAGATCTCAGTCTGTTTAGTCTTCAATCTTATATTTTCTATTTTTTTATGGTTTAATAACTAATAATCCATTTTGCATCTGTCGGGTAGATCTTAATTTACGGATCACCTCATGTTCTCTAGATTTAACGTAGATCTCAAGATATGTCAAATTTCGCACAGATCTGCTAATAAACCCATGATTGCCTTTAGATCTATTATTATATAGAATAATACTTCGATCTTATGCCGTTTCAGAAATATGTAATCCTGTTATTAGCCTCTATTGTTTAGAATCTATATGTTTATTGTGGATCATGCATTTTTGTTGTGTTTTGCTTTACATAGATGTACTGTACACCTTACGATATTTTATACTATCGATTCAGAATTTTCTACTTTACCTTTTATGTTGTCGTGCATTTCATGATCGTACGAAATAATTCTTATCGAAATTTCTATATATTTGCGATTAATTTATTTCAATGAAACAGTTATTTATATGCGTTAATGGCCCACAAATTGGAAAGTTAAATTATTTATTTTGCGAAATAGTACAGGTGATGAAAACAGCCTGGTTATGTGATTGAAATTTTCTTTGGACTATTATTGGTTTTGTCATAGTTTTGGATGTAGTTATCAGTTTAGTTTTGTTAATAATAATGTGAATTCTAATTGATGAATGATTAGGCATTGATAGTTATGCATTGCTTCATTATTTTGTTGCATTTTTTACTGCTTTTGCTTTGTTTCATTCATTATAATGAGCAATCATTTTTTAGTTTATCTTGCTGTGACATGAATAATTTATTAGGAATCCTGTTTGAAATAATTATTCGTTTAATTTCCCAGTATTTCTGAACATTCTTTTAGGAAGTTTATTCATAGTGTTTTGTTTTGATTGATGTTGTGTTCTTTATCAAATTTATATGCAATTATTGTTTGTTTGTTTCCTCATTAAGGTATTTCTATTTCCTCAATATTTATTTGTTTCTTTTAGTTTAGCAATGAGTTTGGTTGGTTATTTTCTTATTTGGAGAGTCTTCTTTTATTTTTATTTGTGAATCAGGACTTTTTGTTCTACGCCAATGTTAGTCCTTTTAATTTCTTATCACAATATCATAAAGCTTCTTATTTTCTTGTAGATGCAAAGCGTTTGATTGGCAGGAGGTTTAGTGACTCTTCTGTCCAGAGTGACATTAAGCTATGGCCGTTCAAGGTCATTCCTGGTCCTGCTGAGAAGCCTATGATTGTTGTGCATTATAAGGGTGAGGATAAGCAGTTTGCTGCAGAAGAGATTTCTTCCATGGTATTGATGAAGATGAAGGAAATTGCTGAAGCTTATCTTGGTTCTACCATCAAGAATGCTGTTGTTACTGTTCCTGCTTACTTCAATGATTCTCAGAGGCAGGCGACCAAGGATGCTGGTGTCATATCTGGTCTTAATGTTATGAGGATTATCAATGAGCCCACTGCTGCAGCTATTGCTTATGGTCTTGACAAAAAGGCTAGCAGTGTTGGTGAGAAGAATGTCCTTATTTTTGACCTTGGTGGCGGTACTTTTGATGTTTCCCTTCTTACCATTGAGGAGGGTATTTTTGAGGTTAAGGCTACGGCTGGTGATACCCACCTTGGTGGTGAAGATTTTGATAACCGCATGGTGAATCATTTTGTCCAGGAGTTCAAGAGAAAGAACAAGAAGGATATAAGTGGAAATCCCAGGGCTCTTAGGAGATTGAGGACTGCTTGTGAGAGGGCGAAGAGGACCCTCTCTTCTACAGCTCAAACAACAATTGAGATTGACTCCTTGTACGAGGGCATTGACTTCTATTC
Organism: Pontederia paniculata; assembly: GCA_001647135.1. NCBI lineage: Eukaryota > Viridiplantae > Streptophyta > Magnoliopsida > Commelinales > Pontederiaceae > Pontederia > Pontederia paniculata. Next base: position 48,967 of record LTAE01000536.1, read on the forward strand.
CACTATTACCAGAGCCCGTTTTGAGGAGCTCAACATGGACTTGTTCAGGAAGTGCATGGAGCCTGTTGAGAAATGCTTGAGGGATGCAAAGATGGACAAGAGCACTGTGCATGATGTTGTCCTTGTAGGTGGATCCACTAGGATTCCAAAGGTTCAGCAGTTATTGCAAGATTTCTTCAATGGCAAGGAGCTCTGCAAAAGCATCAACCCTGATGAGGCTGTTGCTTATGGTGCTGCTGTTCAAGCTGCTATCCTTAGTGGCGAGGGTAATGAAAAGGTCCAGGACCTTCTACTGTTGGATGTCACTCCCCTCTCTCTTGGTTTGGAGACTGCTGGAGGTGTCATGACAGTGCTGATCCAAAGGAACACAACCATTCCTACAAAGAAGGAACAAGTGTTCTCAACCTATTCTGATAACCAACCTGGTGTCTTGATTCAGGTGTATGAGGGTGAGAGGACTAGAACCAGGGATAACAATCTCCTAGGGAAGTTTGAACTTTCTGGTATTCCGCCTGCTCCTCGAGGAGTTCCTCAGATTACTGTGTGCTTTGACATTGACGCCAATGGCATCCTGAATGTCTCTGCTGAGGACAAAACTACTGGTCAGAAGAACAAGATCACCATTACCAACGACAAGGGTAGATTGAGCAAGGAGGAGATTGAGAAGATGGTACAGGAGGCAGAGAAGTACAAATCTGAGGATGAGGAGCACAAGAAGAAGGTGGAGTCCAAGAATGCTTTGGAGAACTACGCCTACAACATGAGGAACACAATCAAAGATGATAAGATTGCGTCCAAGCTTGCTGCTGCGGACAAGAAGAAGATTGAGGATGCAATTGAGCAGGCAATCAGCTGGCTCGATGGCAACCAGCTGGCAGAGGCTGATGAGTTTGACGACAAGATGAAGGAGCTTGAGAACCTTTGCAACCCCATCATCGCGAAGATGTACCAAGGCTCTGGTGGTGACATGCCTGGTGCAATGGACGATGATGCGCCTTCTGCCAGTGGTGCAGGTGGCCCCAAGATTGAGGAAGTCGACTAAGCTCCTGCCACTGTTGTGGGGTGCTTCTTATTTTGGTCTTAAAACATTGGTCGGTATTTTGATTCTGATAGGTTTACTTTCATTCTGAGATAAAGACACTTTTGCTCTTTTGGCCTGATAACTGGCCGATACCTTATTTTGCTGAATGATTATTATGATTATGAATTTATGATATGAAATCTTGGTTATTTCTGCATTTTGATTTCTTGAATATTTGTGATGTGTTAAATTTTAAACCTTTTTGAGTCCTTTAGCCTTTAGTTTGTAGTTAGTTTAAAAGCTATCAACTGAATTTGTTTCTTAGTGTTTATTTTTGTAAGCTCTTGCGACGCCGTCAGCTGCCAATCTCCAACGTTGGACTCTAATCCATCTCTGCTTCCAGATGATATCCATCAAGGAATTCTAATCCATCTTTGCTTCTATCTTTCTCCCTGTTGTTACATGCTCGTCTTATATGACAGAACTAATTACCATCAACAGCGCAGTGTACTGCACCTGGATATGACCACTTCCCAACACCAGGTCATATTCGAGACACCGTTGCCATCATCTGCACCACCAATCGAACGATAGTTGACGACTCGGCCCCGCCATGAAAGCAAATCTCCAGAATACGAAATGCATAAGCAACAGGACATACAGCCACCACATTTCTGGGGGCATGTCGTCGTTCATAGATTTGGTTCAGATAATACATGAATGACCATTCATTCGTAGGTCGAGAAAACTAAAAATAAATTATTAAAGTATCATGCCATTTTGGACAATAATTACTCGTACAGATCCAACACTTCAAAGCGAATTCGATCCTGGTCCACAAGCCCAGGGGCTCTAATAAGCTCTAACATATCCGTTGCTTAATCCGACAAGCTAAATGCACAGTGGAGATCAGAATTGAAAGAGGCTTTAAAGGACAAATTGGAGAGTGTTACTGTGCATGCTACAAACGCTGAGAGCATGTAGAATGTGGACGTCAACATGGGTGGGGTTCAAGTGTGTCGCCGGCATAGACCGGCCGGCGTCACCGCGCTCGCAGCGGTCGGGGGGCGTACGCACTGTGGGGCACATCAGCTCCGACCAGTCGAATCTGGTGACAGCTCGATCCCATGCCCTATGGCTCTCACGTCCATATACCCGCCATGCAACTTTTTTTTTTTCTCTCTTTATTTGCTTTTGAGTTTGATGGCTCCACTGGGTCAGTCATCTTTAACTTGTTTCCAACTTTTCAGCCACCTTCTACAGATCATTCACTCAACTAGCTCAGATTCAGTATTTTAAATATGCTCCTCACCACCTACCAGCCAGTTTCCTTTGACTGTACTAGCAAGAGGTATCTTCCTCTCGCTTGTGTTCTAAGATTTTGAATTCAGTGGATTTTGAGAAATCCTTTCTTCAGTAGTTTGGTGAATGACTGACCGACTTTTGAGTAATTTAATTTGATCGTGAAAGTATTAAATGGATCAACACGTAAAAAAAGCTAAATATTAAATTCACGTGAATAAAATATTTTAAATGTTAAGAAAAATTAGGGGAGAGAGAGAGAAATCAACACAGAAAAGACACACGAATTTACGAAATTCATTTTTAATTAGACTACGTTCTCGAGCGACAACTAAAGTTATTTTTTTATTTAGTAAAATAAAAGATGATACAAGATACAAAATAATCCAAATTCTAGAGTGTTTATATATGAATTTTTAATACAAAATAAAAAATATAAGTCCTAAGGCTATCTAGATTTCATCGTCTCAATTATTCGAGTGAGTGTGATGCGCAGGGATTATATGAGTTTCTATAAGTTTAATACAATTAAGTTTTAAAAAATTTATACAGATAGATTCAAGTCAAAGTAGATTGAATACTAAATTTCAAATTAAATTATTAAAATGTTAAAAGATTCGTTTTTCCGTTTATGAATTTTTACCTAATCTTAATTTTATTTTCAACCTAATGCTTTCAATTATATGCCCTCTTTCTATTATATTTGAACCAACTTGTAAGTCGGACCAATCAATCAAACTAAACAATATCTATTCATATCGAGATTTTAGAAAAGCACGAGAATGAGAGATGTAGTAGTTAACTAAACATTTCCGCTGTCTATAGATGAATTAATCTTTAATATTTAATTAGTTAATGTTAGTCGCTCCGAAACATTGGTATCCTCTGAACAATAAAAAAGATAATAAGGTTATTACATGTAAGCATGCTCTGCACGAAAACTTGACATCACTACATCGTGCGACGATAAAAATAACTTGATGTCATGAATTCTAATAAAGTATCAATCACGTTAATTTTATGAAAAATAATTACAACACTTTTCTCCACAATATTAATATTGCTACCAATTCCTCCACAAGTACGTGACAAAGACATACATAAATGGACAAGTACTATGAAGTCAAAAGCGTTAAGGCATACATGCGTAAAGACAACGCATGCTTGTAGACAATGCAGTAGTTCATCCAATTACCTACGAATTACTATGAACTCCATGAGTCAAAAACTACTTGAATAAATTACCAATCACTGATACATATATTATTAATAATATCTTAAATTTTAATTTAGAGATAGACTCACATAAAAAACTTTCAAATAATTGAGACTACAAAGTCGTCTATCCCATATGATGTCCAACGAGCATGAAGAGAGTCTCGGGAGAAATCTAGGGTAGCGTTTGAAAATAAAATTAATAAATTCTTTAAATTCTAATGAATAGCTTGATTTAATAGATAAATTTTAATTGTGTCTGAATGAATTAAAATGTAATGATTATAAATAGTTTCTAAAAGTGATTGGATAAAAAATGAAAAATAAAAATATTAAATATGTTTTTAACAAATAATATAAATTAATCTAAGCAATAAATAATTATTTCATTTAAGTAATTATAATTATACTAATAAATATAAGGTAAAAATATAATTATTCTCATGAATAATATAATTAAATAATTTATAAAACTTATTTTATCTCGCATTTAATTTAATAAATATTATCATAAAAAAGTTGAAAATATAATTGGATAATTAATAAATTTATAATTCTATTATTAAGTTAGTACAAAATTTAAACTTATTATAAATAATTTATGAAGTTATTAAAAAATATCAATTAAGAACATAATGAAGTAACTAATAATTTTATATTATATTATTAAGTTAATATAAAATTAAAATTTATTATTTAAAATTGAAATATGAGTAAAGACAAAAAAAGGAAACATAAAAAGCAACAATATTAAATGCTGCCTAAATCCCTTTAATGTTGCCAGAATCGGAACCCTCCTGTTCCTGTTTTGAGTAGGAACTAGAGGTTAGAACTTCGAATCATCTCACTCGGGGTTTCGACGTCAAGTTCCGTATTCGGTTCTTCAAAATATCTTGTCGTTTGAAAAATTAGATGGAACCTGAGTTCGATTTTAGCTGCCAAACGCAGCATAATTTTTTTTTTGCGGAGACTCGAGGGCGAAACCTTTCGAAATTTAAACGAATTAAAATAAATATTTTTTTTTAACTTTTTTATAATTTAAATTATTTTATATCTTATATTATTTATTATTTTCTTTGTATCAAAGAAAAAAATTACTCGTCATCCGATAACGTAATCTAATTAAGATTAAATTTTATTAAATTCTTATGTATTCTGATCTCTTGATTGAATTTTATTAAATTCTTGTATATTCTTTGTATGATTTCTTCGTCGCATAACACAAATTGCTAGGGACAACGTTGCACAATATTTTTTTTATGGCTAAAAAGCAATCGGTTAGATGATTATTAGCATTACATTGATTTGATCATATGATATAGAACATTAAAAATTATTGACTCCTTCCTAATGATAAGTGGCGCAATCATGTGCCATATAAATATTTTATTTTATATAGTTTGACATGATAAGTATGCAGTTCAGTTCGTCGGTCGTCTTGTCTTCGAACTTAATTAATTTTCTTTTCTTATATGATCGAACGAACCGTTGAGCACTTTATTTTGCTCTTCTTTTCAATTTAATTAATAAAAGTACATTTTAAAGTCTAATTAATGTTTCAAATTTATTAATTTCTTACCTTCTTTTAATCATCAAACCACGGTCAAAAGTCCAAGATTTATTTTACTGTATTATATTAATAATCCTTAGTTTGAGAAAAAAAAAATATTTATCCAGCCGATTGTTTGCCCTTCAAATATTTGGATAATTTCTTTCCTGAAGAAAAGAAAAATGTTTTCCGGCTCCTGACGTATAATACAATATTTATATATTATTCTTCATGTGTTTAACTTATTCGTTTTCATCACAGTTTTCAATAATTATATAATATTACAAATATAAAGATGTTATTTTTTATATGCTTAAAATTTTAAAATTATTGATAATTAATTTTTTTCTTATCATAATTCATCGATACTATCCACTACGTAAAGCTTTGGATATATCTATCTTTTTATAAATGTTCTTGAAACTTTATTATATTAAAATAATAAATATTTATTTGATAATAGGTAGATGACGACTTTACCTTCAAATTTATCTTTTACTTTACGAATTTAAAATTTAAAGTAGATAACTCTAATATAAGTGCACAATCCTTAAATATTTATTTTAATTGTAAGTTGTGAACTTATTGCCAATAAATCCTTTCTCTAAGTTTAAAATAGCTAATAATATTATTTATTGATATTTATTTTATTTATTAACTATAACTATTAGTATATATATATATATATATATATATATATATATATATATATATTATACTGAAAAATTAGAGGGCAAGAGTCTCTCCTTATAAAATATGTGGATCTGCCCTTGAACATTATATACTTATTCTCCTTATACTGGTGTACATACATATTTCTTTTGGATAATTCGAAAATAATTGCTTTATATCAAATTTCTATTCAATCGACAGTATAAAAGTAGAGGCGTTTAACGGATCCAACTGGTTCGAACGAAGGATCGAATAGGTCTTTGATTTTTTAAAACATCTTTTTAATATTATGTTATTTTTTATTTTTCTAATTTTACATTTTTCCTTTTTATCTATTTCCAGTTTTGGTTCCTTTTTTTTTTCATTTATGATTACATCAATAAAATAATATAATAATTAATATATTTTATTATTTTTTCTTTCATCCGTCATTTTTTCATGAAATTTTCTAGCATATTTTGTTTTTTTTCCTTTTTCTCATTACATTGATAGTAAAACAAACTATAATTAAAACCGAGCAAAGTATTTTTTCGAATTATCCTAGGGAACCTAGTGTTTAAAGTACTTATATTTTATTACTAATAATATTATTTTACTAACTAACAATTTGTTTTATTAACATACATTTTTTATATAATAACTGTTTGTACTTAAATACTTAATTTTATTGATGATTGTGTTACCGGACCGCATGATGAATGGACCGAGCTTTCCGTCCCAATATACACCTTCATGTAAAAGCATTAAAACTGTTAATTCCTCACCTCAGTGCCATCGAATTTGAACCCCCACGATGACATTGAATTTGAACCCTTACTTTTAATTCAATTTAATTTACTTATTGAATCAATTCTCATTGATGGTATGGACTATTATTATAGTGCACGTCCAACACTTTCCTTAACTATATATACGATTTCAATAATAATATATGGTTATTTAATTAATTAAATAGGATACACTAGACGTAGAGCGAGACTTTACACCTCATCTATTTTATATGTTAACACCTTTTATTCTACTCGCTTGGTTGTTAATTAATACATTATGATTTAAATAAACCTCCACTTGGGGGCTTCCATCATCCTCTTTGTATCCCTCATTCTTCCCTTTCCTTTTGTATCTCAAGTAATTAAGCATGCATAAGGAGCCACTACAACTTTCTCCATTGATGCATACACTTTCCAAGCTTAAAGGCTAAGAACACTCTCACAATGGAGGTTTAGGTGAAATCGTGCTTAATTAAATAAATTTTGAGTCTCTAGTATGCTAAAAAAATTATTAAGAGCCTCATCATCAAATATGAAATAATAATCACAACGTTATGTATAAAAAAATCTCTTTGAATATACTAGTTTAATGTTCATCTTTTGTGCATAAAACACGTTTTTGTATTAAATCATATAAATTAAGTTAAAAATAATTTTCTTAAATATTAAGAGATAAAGAAAGAGTTTAACGCACCTACAAAATATTTCATGTTTTATAAGAATACAGAGCGGATCCTAATAATTTAATACATAATCAACGATAGATCTTAATATTAACAAAAAATTATGACTTGTCAAATTTATTGTTGATTGAATGAGTAGGATATGCTTTACATTTCTAAAAAAACTAAAGTGATTCGTAGGTGTATTAAACCCTAAAGAAAAAAAAGGATAACTAAAGAAGTATATATACATAGCCTTACTTTTTTTAATTCTTCCCTTTCTTCTTGTCATCTTTCTCTCACTTCTTTCTTCTCCCTCTAGTCTGCAACTCTTCTTTGGTTTGTGATTCTCCACCATCTCTCCAACCCCATCCAACCTTTTGCCAAAAGGGAAAGAAACCAAAGACGATCCAAAAGGAAAATACACACACAAAGAAGACGACCCCAACCATGGTTTTTCCATCTGTTCCTGTCTACTTAGATCCACCTAATTGGAACCAGCAGGTGACTCCTCTCCTTTCCTTTCCTTTCCTTTCCTTTCTTCTTCTCCCTTTTTCCCCTCCAATTAATGTTATTGTTCTTCTCTTTGATTAATTTCAGCTCAATTCCCTACATAATATCCATAAAGCATGCATGCATGAGAATAATACTCTTAGTATCCTTTGCCACCATCTCTTGAATATACCAGCAAGTGATCATTTCATGTTACCTGCATGTGTTATGTTTGCTGCATGTCTTTGATCACCATAGCAACAAGCTCATCAGCAGCTGGGAAGCAGCCGAGCGGCCGGTAGCAGCGGAGGCGGCAGCGAGGATCCGCTGATACCACCGGGATTGGCCGTGCCGCACTCCTCCGATGGCACGGTGTCTGGCTCAGCTGGCAGATCAGTCTCCATGGCGGAGCGGGCTCGGCTCGCAAAGATCCCCCAGCCGGAGCCTGCGCTCAAGTGCCCCCGCTGCGACTCCGCCAACACCAAGTTCTGCTACTTCAACAATTACTCCTTGTCTCAGCCCAGGCACTTCTGTAAGACCTGCCGCCGGTACTGGACTCGCGGCGGCGCGCTCCGCAGCGTCCCCGTCGGAGGCGGCTGCCGCAGGAACAAGCGCAGCAAATCGAGCGTAGGGAGCTCGTCGAAGTCAACGTCGGGCGCGACTTCGGACCGGCAGGCCGGCGCGTCCTCGTCCTCTTCGGTTGCTGTGACATCAGCTGCGGCCGGTGCAATGACATCATCCAGTATGCCGCTGCAGCCGCATATCCCATTCTTGGCCTCGTTGCACCCGCTCCCGGACTACGTGACGCCAAACCTTGGGCTGAGCTTTGCCCGGATACCACAGACCGACGCTGGGGACTATCAGGTGACCGGCGCTGGCGGCGGACTCGAGAGCTTAAGAGTCCATCAACAGATGCAGCATCTCCCTAATTTCCTGGGAGCGTTAGAGCCGCCACAAACTCTGCCGCCTGCGTCGGTGGCGGGACTCTATTCTCTCGTCGGCGAAGGTAGCACCATGGACGGCAGTTCGCTCATAGGCCACGCTCCAACAATGAAGGCGCCGCACTCCGGGTTCATCACGCAGCTCGTGAAGATGGAAGATAGCCATAACCAAGGGCTTAATTTTCCGCGATCATATTTGAGCGCACAGCAGAATCTTGACAACTTTTGGAACACTGCCGGAAGTTCGGGTGGCGAAAGCAGCGGCGGCAGCGGTGCCGGTGCCAGCGGATGGGCGCCGGATCTCTCCGGTTTTAGCACTTCAGCGACTGGAAATCCACTCTAATTCTGTGGCCGCGGTTACTATTATGTTAACTTTATTGGTTGAAAAGAAGCTTAGTTTTTTCAGTGGCTTCTGGAGGTGATCATATATATATACTTCTAGAGAAGAAGAGATCAATGAAGCATGAAGTTTCAGAAAACTGTGGATTGACTTGTGAGCTTTCTGATCTCATGCATTTTATATGATGGACGTTGTCTGTTGGAGTTAAAGTAGGTTTTCTTCTTGTTTTCCTAAAATTGAATTGCATATGGATTGCTTTGTTGATCTGCACTTAATATGTATATCTTCTGCACATCATGTTTGCAGAAACATGAGCAAGCATGCATGGTTTGATTAACTGGTTCATTTTTTTTCCTTTTGGCAATATTTTTTTTTCGGTAGGCCTTTTGGCAATATATGAATTTTCATTTATTTTCATTTCAGCTATCACACAAGAGTTGGTATATAATATATATATGATTCTAGTAGCAGCATTAGCACTGTTTATACACTAAATGGAATGGAATAGTTCAGTAGTCAGTATAAGTTTTTTTTCTCAAAACAAAAAGATGTAAGTGGTTGGGAAGTATGTTTGTATGCTTTTGGCTAAAGTTTCATCCTTCAGTTGTTCGTAGTACTTCACGTCCAGTAATGTCTGCTCGAGTAGTTTGGGATATCATATGACTGTATGTTTCCATTGTTCATAAATATTATTAGATATGATGTATCTCAAGCATATATTCTTCTATAAGATAATAGAAGAAAGGAAATTGTTTGCTTCACTTGTTTCATCACCATATGTTTAATTGTGAGATAAATTCATAATGCATATCAACCAACCCTTAGTAGACGGTGATTTATTTTTATTTCTTATATCAGGCCAATGACCTCCCTTTATAAGTGGTAATGCATCTCACCTGAAGTTTGAAACCTATGGATGCCGAAAATTTTAACTAAAAATCTCACCTGCCATAGTCAAGCACGTGATCCGGGGCGATACCAGATTAGTTGGGACTATAGTAGACTTGGCCAAATCTGTGAATAGTGCATTCTTTAATATCGTGCGGGTTAGATGATGACACACCGCTCCCCAAAATCTGGGGTGACAACTGAAGAAAAAAGATTGTTCGACTTATAATCTCTGCGCGCTGAGTTCAGCACTGCTTCTATATGTAGTTTGGTCTAACAAATTTATAGAGACAAAGTTTCCACAATAAAGGGTTCTCTGCACCTTTAGGTATGATTGCATGCAGATTAAAGCTCTCTCATGATTTGTAGCTTCTCATCTTTTAAGAGATCCATGGTAGAGTGAACTCCTTTTGACCAAACATGACATGCATACGTACTGCCATACACAAATATATCGGCACTGCAGAATTTGCTAACGGAGTTGGCTAATAGAAAATTTTCGTGATAAGAGTCCACCCCTAATGATTATCATACAATCCATAATGAACCTGGTTAGTCGGAAGTAATATGGTCATGTCAAATTCGTATGCATTAGATAAGCATTATATTTATCAGAATATGGTTTGGGCTTGGAAACCTTTTGCAACTAAACATTCATATGAAGATTAATTCTTTGATCGATCTGGGTAATGCTAGGGTTTGTAATAGCAAATTGTATGCAGAGTTACTGAATAGTAGTCATGATCGACTTGAATTGGTTGCTTTTAAGTACATTATGGCAGGACCTTAATAGCTTTAGTACTTTTTTTGGATTGTCCCATAATATCAGGTTTATTAGTGCCAATCAATTTGTATCGCTTCGGATCAAACATACATCTATGATGGATGAAGCTCCAGAAAATCTTTTACCAACTTAAACTAGGAGGAGCTCACCTCAATCCCTTGGTTAACCGCTAGCTCTGGTTCTTTGGTCCGAGTATTTATAGTAATGAACTGATCCTATTGGCCATCTCTAGATGCAGAAATCTGTTACTTGCATCCAGTGCTACATTATGCCCTAATGCCCAGCACGTGCTATTCTGAAACGGTGATGACTTGCAACATCATTTGAGCTATGACTATTAATCAGATCACGTATACAAGTGAGGAATTGTTCTTCAGACATAACTTGGCTCACCTGATTAGTTGTATAATTAATCTACATATATATATACACACACACACACACACACATATATATATATATATATATATATATATATATATATA
>LTAE01000537.1:0-59135 GCA_001647135.1 Pontederia paniculata
GCGTGGGTCGGGGGCTAACAACGTTCCAGTCAGTCCACATCATCAGTTAATTGGCGATATAATCAATTAATATGTTTATATATATATATATATATATATATATTGAATTTAATATTAATCATATTAGATTGACCGTCATTAATTATCTGTATTGAATTAATTGATGCATCAATTGACATATATAAAATCAAAAAATAATTTATAATATATCATAACATATAATGCAATATATGTATATCTAAAGTAATCAAGTAAAAAAGTCATCTAGAACTCCCTGTATCTTCATGTTGTAACCTTAGGTAACATCATGAGTAATTTTTAGAATAGATTGAGGTGAGTATGTGCACAACACATGTCACGTACATATGTATCAAATCATGCTTGGTACATATGTATAAACATACTTACCTTTTTGGAATGTACTGAGTTAATTGCTAAATCCAAAATCTCATATGTCTTTTTCCAACATGATGTCCAGACCCATATGAATCTCTATCTTTTCTGGCCCAATTTCTTCAAGGCACTACATTAACTTTCAAAACTCTTATTCTTCTTCGACTTTACCTAAGTTGTCACCAAATGCTATTTACTAAAATCAAATTGCAGATTATGTGTTACACATATCTGATGCTGCAGCATGGTTCCTTACATGGTCCTCTCAATTTAGAAAGAAACTCTCATACAATAGAATTCAAGAAATAGATCCCTATGCTAAAGCAAAAACTAGAAACAACATAGGCAAATAGAAAGCAGAAGGCAAAGTAAAAAAATAAATGGTCAATGAGACATGAGAAAAATATGGTATTGCAATCCAATCCGAGAATTAAAAAAACATATAAATATAGTACAATCTTGACACAGGATCTGCTGCCGCTGCTTTGAATAAAATTATTTGACATAAATATGAACAATCTTGGCAGCGCACTATGTAGTACTACTAATTATACATAATAATGAAGTGGAAGGATTAGTTTACACATGAGATAGCATTAATTCTTCTGGTATATGAGAGTTATCTACCTACGTACTTGTTATTGTAATAGTTAATCGTATATTATATATAATAATTATGGTTCTAGACTTCTAGTGATATACCGTTTTGTATATATATTTCTTTAATTGGAAATGGGTTATTATTGTGGAATGATTGTTGGATTGTAGGAATTGTCAATCATTATCTCTACGAGCAACTAATTCCACCCTTGATTGTGTAAAATTTTATACCATTTTACTTTCCAAGAAAACAAGGTATTTTTTTAAATAAAAAACGATCTAGAGACCATATGAAACCTACATTTCATTTTTTTTCTTAATAATTATTATTTTTTTATTTTGCTTAGTATATAAACTATATCAATGTATATTAACAAAAACATATAAATATAAAAATACTGTCACAATATTATGGTTGTATTAAAACATATAACTTGTTGCAATATTCTGAATAAAATATTATCTTATATTATTAAAAAATGAAATTAATAAAAGTATATATATATATATATATATATATATATATATTTAAAAAGTCACCCCACGCGTACCATGCATTTAATTTCATCCCTAACAACTAGCAAAAAGTGTGTATGGATTACGCTAAAAAAACTAAAGCATATAAACCTCGGCCTCAATATTCTACATACTCCATAATCCTATATAATTTAAATACGAAATCCTGTTCGTAATTTATGTTGCGATATTATTATTATTATTATTATTATTATTATTATTATTATTATTATTATTATTATTATAGGGACAGGGAGCGTGTCGCACACTTTTAATATAGCGCAACAAAAAATAACTAATACTATTTGTATAAAAAAAATTTGAATATTGTTTATTTGTAAAAAAATATCGTTAGTTTTCTGTATAAGTGCGTTATATTTTTTTTTCTTGCGTTATATATATATACATATATATGGTATATGGATGGATGGTTGTGGACCTCTTATATTTGAAAAAGTCAGCAGATCGAGTACTACTGCGTGGGTCGTGGGCTAACGACGTTCCAGTCAGTCCACATCTTCAGTTAATTGGCTATATAATCAATTAATATGTTCATGTATATAGATTTTTTAATTTTGTAAATATAAATTTATATGCTTTTATTACTATTACATTATATAATTACCATGCTAATTATTGTGTAATTATAATGAGCAGAATCTAATATGTGCGTTGCATAATTAGTTAGCAAATAATTATACTCATTCAAGTTAACCCAATTAGTGCACATGCAGTCAATCTTGATCATTCATAAATATTCCATCCCGTAATTTTCTATATATTGTTTAATTTCCTTGGTTTTTTTTAATAAAGTTGACCTTGCTAAAACCAATTAACAGTATCCTAAAAACATATATTCTAACAAAAAAGAAATAATAAATCTTTTTTATAAGTATACATATATATAAAATCCCCTGCCGTGGCGTGGGGTGCATGCATTGGTGCAGCTGATGAGTAGGTAGATCACCCCCATCGTAATGTCGACCTTCTCTTTAACGCCAATAATTAAGTGTATCCACATCATTTAATTAAAAACATTTAAATCTAATACTTGTCTCAAAACCAATATCCGTCAAAATAATTAACACAATAATATCATCACAATTATTTAATGTGCAATCAAATTAATAATCAATCTAAGAGGCCACGAGTCTAAAAAATCTGTCAATAATTAAATTTTCTAAGCTATTTGATTAGCCCCGTAGAATGAAATAATTACGTACGTTTGAAAGAAATATTAACAAGATTAAATTATGCAACATTTAAAATAAATAATAAATAAATATTCTTATCAAAATATCGTCGTCGTCCACATCCTCTCGAACTCGTTGGGTTGTTAATGATTTTATTTTTTTATAAACTTTATCATCATTAATTTAAATTCTTTCTTTTAATTACGCTTACTTCTATCGAATTTTGATTACGCGTATTAATTATATGTTTCGAATTATATCGTGTCATGATCGATTCATTTCTCTTCATATATTCCTCATAATCGACATTTGAAAAAAAATATATATATACTCTTAATTAATTAAGGATGCTGCTCTCGAGGGTTCTTTATGTCGGCATACTATTTCGTGATTTTGTTTATCCTTTTATTACTAGAATATATTATCATGCATCGATGATATCGGGGCCAGTAACGATATATAGTAGAATTAAGTTTTGTAGCTCGTTTAACTTTGTAAATATATTTATATCCTTTTATTACTATTACTATATATATTTACCATGCTAATTATTGTGTATAATGAGCAGAATCTAACATGTGCGTTGCATTATTAGTTAGCAAACAACTATACTCATTCAAGTTAACCCAATTAGTCCATATGCAGTTATAACTCTGTGTCAATCTTGATCATTCATAAATATTCCATCCCCCAATTTTCTATATATTGTTTAATTTCCTTGGCTTTTTTTTTAATAAACTTGACCTTGTTAAAACCAATTAACTGTCTCCTAAAAACATATATTCTAGCAAAAAGGAAATAATTAATAAATCTTTTTGATAAGTATCCATATATATATATATATAACCCCCTGCCGTGGCATGGGGTGCATGCATTGGTGCAGTAGGTAGATCACCCCCATCGTATGTCTTCCTTCTCTCTAATGTCAATAACTAAGTGTATCCACATCATTTAATTAAAACATTTAAATTTAACATTTGTCTCAAAATCAATTTCCGTCAAAAATAATTAACACAATATTATCATTGCAATTCTTTTTTCGATCACGGTCTAAGACCCACCGATAATTCAGGACTACTAATATCCGACTAATCGGTGTTCGGGCTCGTGCGGTAAATCGATAATACTCTGGTCAAGTAGAGGACTTCGATGCTCAAACTCAGGGCTACTAGCTTTCTTGTCTCTTAATTTGGAGCACAAACTCGCTAATCATCTGTGTTAACCAAACTTTGTTATCGCAATTATTTAATGTGCAATAAAATTAATTTTGTCGATAATTGATTCGCGCATAGAATGAAATAATTAGAGAATTATGCTTGACATATATAGTGTCATGACAAAGGAAATATATATATGTTTGACACAAACATCAATTCCTAAAAATTAATAACGTCATTATAGTTAGTGAACCAATTAATTGGTGATGCCTTCGCCTCAACTTCTAACTACTCCGAGTAGTACCCCTTCATTAGTTCGATCGGAGCAACCCTTAAATTTATTAGGACGCACGCCCGCGAACGCGACTATATAATCCCACAAGAACCCTCCCATTTTGCTTCAAGCCATTGCCAACAATTATAATTAAGCAGGCACTTTGCTGTGATTGATTAGTACGATAGAGACTTTAATTTATAGTTAAGTACGTAGCTAGTGAATTATTACAAGCAAATGGCTCGCTATGCAGCTCTCGTGGCGCTCCTAGCGGCGGCGTGCCTCGTCGCCGCGGCGCATGGCCTGACGTGCGGCAACGTGGCGTCGGCCATCTCGTCGTGCCTCCCGTACGCCCGGGGCACGGCGGCCATCAGCCCGGCGTGCTGCAGCGGGATCAGGGGGCTCAACAGCGCCGCCAGGACGACGGCCGACCGCCAAACCGTGTGCAACTGCCTCAAGGCCACCGCCGGCGGCGTCTCAGGGCTGAAGCCCGGCCTCGTCTCCGGCATCCCCGGCAAGTGCGGCGTCAACGTGCCTTATGCCATCAGCCCCTCTACCGACTGCACCAAGTAACTAGATTTCCCATGCATGCATATGCATGCATGTATCCAAATATTATTTTATTTATAAAAGATGCATATGCACTTAAGAATTGATCTCAATATGGCAACTTAATTGGTTTGCAGGGTGAAGTGATGATGCAAGAGAACTGGAAAAATATTTGGAGAAGATAGTTTCGGTGACGTTTATGGCGTACGTACGTAGTTTATATATTATTATGGAAGAATAAAGTACCGGAAGGATTAGTGCTTGTTGTAACGCTTTTTGCTTCCAGCATGTTGAGAGCACGTTATTTAATTTTTATTTTCATGTCTTTTATTTGCCTGATACCGTAATCAAATCTGAGCGTACTACGTACGTACGTACAGGTTTCTGTTTTGTAACAGTGATATATAACATTTATCGATATATATAATTCCATTATAAATGATCCTAGTCGACTCAGATCATTCATTAACATATTAACATAATTAAAGTAGTCCCGAGTTCGAGTCTCGGAGTCGTCACTTTGATCAGGATTTGCCCTTGTCGCTCGCGTCCGAATATCGGATTAGTCAGGTACTAGTAGTCTTGAATTATCGGTGGATCCCAGACCGTGACGAAAAAAAAAAACACAACTAAGATGATAACGGAATCCAAATCAAATGAGAGTACTATTTTCGAGCTCAAGCCTCCATGTTAACACTGTTTTGAGAGTGACCATCTATCCACTCGAATTAAATCAACTAGTAATTTTGAATATCAATTGTTTACCAAAATATATATATACATATTAAAACAACTTGATTAATAAGAATCAAACGTTGATGTAATAATGAGTGCTTAAATTTTATAAAATACGGTTATTTAGAGTATTTTTTTTCGAATAATCAGTGAAAACTTAAGTTATGTGTAGGGGGTCAGTCCTCTAACTTTTTTATGTTTACAATTTTCAATGATGACACTCAAAGTATATAATAATAATAATAATAATAATAATAATAATATATATATATATATATGTATATTATATTTCTCTTTTTTCACTATTGTGCAATTGAATATCTTAAGTAATTCAACTTCATATTTTTTTATAAAAAAATCACTAAAATAATAAATCTAATATTTTAATATTCTGGACCCTATATACGTTGGCATCTCCTAATATTTATTCCTGTATCCATCCTTGCGAATAACCCCTTTAAATTTTTCTAAGAAAAATTTTTCACATTCATTCCCTCCCTCTAGTTATTATTTCCCTCTATCTTTTAATGATTTAATAATCTGCCTTAATTATTTTTCATTTGCCTCTCCTTTCTTCTTTCTATTCATGGTTCTTTATTTATTTTATAGTGCCTTCCTTTTATTATTTTCTTCTATTTTAATTATCTCTTTTGTTTTCTTATTAGTTTCCTTTTATCTTTTTCTTTCCCACTTTTATCATTTATCCCCTTTTTCTCTCATATAATCTTCATCCCCTTTTTCTCTCTTTTATTTCATGTGAAAAATGAATGTGTAAATTCATATAAACACCTAAGGCTATCATTTTTTTTACTTTAAAAACATAAAAAAATTTGTAGTCACTTTTCAACGGTGAATTTCGTCTTTCTAAAGTAAAATTAGTAGTAATTATGTGTTTACACAACCTTATACAAAAAATAGGTTTGCATGCTCGTACCTTTTTATGGCGTACTATTTCAAATTTTCTACCATCCAAAACATCAACTTTCCATTTTTTTATTTTCTCCCCATTTATTACCTATCAAACTTCCATTTCAATTTGTACTCAATTGTATGACACAGCTAGCTCTTGCATCTTTTATATTCGGATTATGTCTAAAACATCTAATTTATGTAGGATCTATATGACACCAAGAGGGGATGAATTGGTGTATTAAAAATTTTATTCTAAACTATATTTATGCATTGAAAATGATCACAGATTAAATACAAGTAAAACAGGTGCACACAAAGAAACAAATACAAGCAGGTTTGTTGGCGAGTTACAGTCGAAATCCTGTATTCGTCCCCGCTTCGATCTTCTCAAAATTGAGATCTCCGAAGCTCACTAAAACTCCTTCTTCAAAGGGCGAAGGCTTCCCTTACAACTTCTTTCTCATTTTCTTTTCGAGGGAAAATAAAAAGAAATACTCTTACAATTTGAGCTCAACCTTTAACACTTAAATTTCTCTTTTCTATATTGGATTCTCACTAGAACGCTCGGAAGGAGGAACTAAGACTTTTCACTTAAGCTTACACGTTTGC
Source organism: Pontederia paniculata (assembly GCA_001647135.1). Lineage (NCBI taxonomy): Eukaryota > Viridiplantae > Streptophyta > Magnoliopsida > Commelinales > Pontederiaceae > Pontederia > Pontederia paniculata. The sequence continues at coordinate 6,939 of LTAE01000537.1, forward strand.
TAAACAATTTGCCGAAGTTATTTATCAAGACTCTTGGGACTTAGTTTTATACCATTACATAAACGACTAATCTATCTCTAAGAAAATTAGTCGTTAATGTAAGTACAGTACTCTTCACCTACTCCTCGGCCGTCTGCTTCTTCTTCATCGATCGACTGTTGCTCTGGTGAAGTCACCCGTCAATATGTCGTCCGGTGCATCGGTCGTCCACCGTTCACCTTTGGACGTTCGTAGTCACGAGCTTTAGCCATAGTTCCTTCCATAGGTCGTCCACTATTTACCTTTAATTCTTCGGACGTCCTCTCCTACTTCACTGAGACTTTCCGGCCGTCTGCTTATTCTTTACTTAATTTCTCGAACGCCCTTACTTTATCTCCCATATTCATTGGTCGTCCGCTCATTCTACCCTGAATCTCTTGGACGTCCTTTCTTTCTTACTGACATTTTTTGAGTGTCTGCTTATTCTTCACTGAATATCTCGGACGTCATTTTTGTCTTCTAACATTTTTTCTGTCATGCTTTGGTCGTCCTCTGACAACTTTTAGTTATATCGGATGACCTCTCTTTTCTTCTGTCAACTTCTCCGGTCGACCGTTGTTTACACACAAATACATTTGACGACCTAACTTGACTTTTCTTCTTCCTATTTACTTCATTGGTCACCCAGTGCTTTAACTCGGATGACCTTTATCTTCACTAGGAATACTACGATCGACCGTTGTTTCCTCCCAGTTACTTCGGACGACCTAACTTCCTTCTCCTGAATATCTTTGGTCATCTAGTGCTTTCATACTGAGAAGTTTGGACGATCTTTATTGTTCTATTGAAATCATTGGACATCCACTATTCTTCACTAAAACTCTGTGGACGACCTCTCTGACTTCTCTTCAACTTGTGCACTATACCGGTCGCCGTTGATCTGACTCTGATGCTTTCGGATGACATTTATCTTTAACAGGGATACTTCGGTCGTCCATAAAAATCTACATACGAGCTCTCCTTATGCATTCTTTTCGTCCACTGGTTAACTCATGGAGCTCTTGGACGACCTTTCTTTTCACCTAGGATACTTTCCAGTGTTTTCTCCCTGAAATCTTCGGACGACCTCTCCTACCTTCACTTTAAAATTAACTTTCGTCACCCTCTTCATAGGGTGTCCATTTAACCTTGGAGCGGTCGTTCTTCAATCTTTGTATTGTTGTCTTCAAACCTTCGGTCATCCATTTATCTTTATCGGGCGACCTCTCTGATTTGACTGTGTCTTCGATCATCCATTAACCAGCTTCGATCGACCATTCAATACTTGACTTCATATCTTCAGTCTTTGTTCTTCACTTCGGTCGACCTCTTCACATCTTTAGGGCGACCGCCTCATACTTAGGATTTATCTTCAGATCTTCTCTGTACATAGGTCGTCCATTGTTCGACTTTGGTCGACTTATTATTGACTGAACATAAAAATCCTATCTTCTACGCGTCAAATCAAAGATCATTAGTACAAACTATGTTTCCTCACAAATTTGTGACCATAAAAAAAATCTTGGAATCCTAGATTCAACAACTTATATTATATTTGTAACTCCCCAAACTTTCCTAACTCGAATATGCCCCTGTAATCGTCTCAAATTCAAAATCCCAAAGATTTAATTATCCAAATGTTTCTTATTATTCTTTCATCCTTATTGCTTCCCCTAGCCAGTCTTAGTTTTCCCTCTCTTCATAATTTCTTTCACACGAAGGAAGAACTCTCCTCTTTCCCTGCAACTATGTCCTTCCCTCGTCCCTAGCCAAGGCGTGTTACTATGTTTTCGTTGATCAAGATGTGCATCGTCTAATAGGAAAACAAATCACGAGAGAGTGACGTTTGGGAGAAGGATTGTCGCGGGAAAAAATGAAGGGGTGATTAACAAAGAATGTGACAACGATCTAATTGGTCATCATATGTGTACTTTGGCGGATCACCTATAGATCTGAAATCTTGAGTAGATGAATATGTTATAAGGTTTTCACTTGTTTTATCTCCTTAGGTTGTGATCTTACGTTAGGATAGCATCTCCCTATTTACTTGCATAATACTTATTGATCTACTAAATGATCATATTAGGTTTCCTAGATCTATCGAATGTCTAGTTTTTCTTTGATCTTCTGAATGTTCACACTACTCTTTTGATTAATGTCTATGTTTCCTTTTGATCTATTTGAGAATATTTTATAGGGTTGTATTGATCTATCGGATTTTATTTGATAGGAAAGTCATGTTGTTCATGTGTTTAAGCCTATGAAATCATAATTTCGATGATTAGATCTGAAACAAAAAATTTCTACATTAAAAAAATGAAAATTTCTCAAACAACGTCAGTCAAGGTCGTGATGCCGGAGCCACGGCCATGACCCTCAAGTTGTGTATCAAAGGTCATTCAGTCACGGTCCGTGACCAAGTGGGTCATGTATGATCATGGGCGTGACATCCTTGTCACAACCCATGACCAGTACTATATCGGGGATGAACCGTGTTTGATCACGACCGTGACGCTTGTGTCACAACTTATGATCTGTGAAGTCGAAAAGACTAGGTTCGATCACGATCATGACGCCCATATCACAGGCTATGATTGACATGTCATGAAAAGGTCATGTTCGGTCATGATCGTGACACTTTTGTCACTGTCCATGATCGACATGCGTCGAACAGACAACGTTCAGTCGTGATTGTGATGTTTATGTCATGGCCTGACGAACGATTCACAAGCGTGACATTTGTGTCACGACCCATGACGCTCGACATCATGGTCATGAATAGTCTGTCACGACAAGTGACATGCCCATTTTTTGCCCTAAATGCCTCCATTTCCACCGTAGATCATTCAAATGCCTAGCATATATTGCATATTGTTGTGTTACGTTAAGGACATATATTAGGTATTTATATAAGGATAACAAGACTATTGATCATATGCGCCATGTGTATCGTTTACGATTGTTTCATACCATTAGGGGCAGTTGCAGCGACACCACTTTGCTCTTTTTGCATGGAGAGCTCCCCTTCCCCGCAATATAGAGGATACTCGAGCATCCTCCACACTTGAGATATATGTTTATCGCGGCTGACACCTCACTTATACTTCGTTCTATTATCATGGCGGCTCAAAATGCAAGTTAAAGAAAATGTCAATAGCTCTATATTGTTTATCTCATTATGACCTTTATATCATTTTCGTAATGAACATAACGACACTGCTAAAATATTAATGTGATAAATCTAACCTAATCACATATATATCACATAGTCTATTTTTATAATAGGAATTTATTATAAAATGAGTCACCTACGATTTGGAAAAAGATAATAGTGGGAGTGTAGTACATAATGTTCTTTTTCATTATTCATTATATCTCCCTAAGTCTTGTTGATCAGTTGTATTGTGATTCTATATCGTCCAATCATACTTAATTAGAAGGATGTTAATGTGGAATTGAAAATTTACTCCTTATCGTTTGGTCTTATCGTATTTTTTGTCGATGGAAGTTTATTCCTTACCGAATTGATGTTACCATTTATCGGATTGAATTATTCTATTATAGATTATCGGACAAATCATCCTTTTACTATTCATTGGATTGAATCGTCTCCATACCATTTATTGGATTGGATATTGTTGCATACCAAAGTAACCCAAAAGTATCGTTATTGAATTATCTAGTGTTGAAGTCACTTGAGTTACATTATTAATTTAATTATATTTTCATGATTGTGCTATATCAATATCGAATTAATCATTGTCATTTTGATAGTTATGTTCATCATATTTGATTTTATATCTACTTGTGTCTTACACACTAGGTGTAAAAGCTCATGGCTATTGTTTCCCTTATATATATTGATATGTAGGTACTTAATACCACATTAGATGATTGTGCTAGTGGTGCTGATGACAACTGATAGCTTGTGATGATGCTGGCATGATCCACCTAACAAAGTCTTAATGTCCTTTTATTTTCTTTAGAAGAGTTATAATAATTTTAAAACTATGTTATAATTCTTATGTTTCATTTGGCCTATGACATTACTATATGTGTTCAGACTTCCACATGTTAATTACTTGAATATTTGTCCTTATTCAACAAAGTATTTCACTTTTAATTATATTTCCTTCACTAATCAATAGAGTCAATATGTTGGTCAATATATTGTATCATCGTAGCATTTTCAAATTCATATTTTATCACGTGACGAGGTGTGAGTTTAGGGGCATTACAATATTAGTATATAAAATATAACTATTATATGAAAAATAGTAATTAACACAAAAAACTATTAAATGTGTTTCAATTAAATTTAGCTTAATTATGCCCATAGGATTAGACGTCCGCTATAAAAAAATTAAAACACAAAAAAATTATGTCCATCTTCAATATATATTACTACTAATAAAAAAATAGTCACACAATGATTTAGGAGATTTATTATCTTTTCAAGAAGCAATAGTGTTTTTTTCAATATATAATGAGAAGACTATCACACACAAAAAAATGATATACCAAATTTATGAGATTCATCCCCTTGTAGATGGAAGAATGATATTAGATGAAAAAAAAATTGTAGATGATTACAATAACTTATCCCTGTTCTTAATTCTAACTTTAGAAAGTTTATATAAATACGTTCTTAGCAAATGTCCCGATGGAAATTCATATGATCCATGTGCATCATAGCCGCTCGAATAATTGAGGTCGCGAAGCCGCTCGTCCCATATGGGGTCCCAAACTCCTTAAGGTTTGAGTTATTCTGTATCTTGTATCATCTACTATTTTTCCACATCAAAAGAAAAAACTTTAGTTGTCGCCCGAGAATGTAGCCCAATTAAGGAGAACTCGTAAATTTGTGTGTCTTCTCTGTGTGTTGATTTCTCTCTCTCTCTCTTATTTCAAATAACAAGCATCTTAGTGAATTTGGAGAATAAATAATCTTCGAATATGTCAATATTGAGGATATTATCCAATAATAAATAAACTTTTTAATGAATTTGAGACTTTTAATTATCCATATCGACAAGTGTTGCGGATGTTAGACGACGATAGTCAATAGAGATGACACAAAAAATGACGAGATTCCCTCTTTGTTGTACTATGTCCTTAGATGGCCACAAAACTATTATGTGACGAGTGAATATAGAGAGACACAGATAATATCTTAATCTCAACCATAATGAATTTATATAAATATTCTCTTAATAAACAATATAAGTTTGCCTCACTAGTATTCCTTTGAAAATAAGTTGGCTTTCACAAAAATTATAAAATTTCAATAGACTTCTAAAATTTCAACGCTAATATTCGAATACTTCTTTAACCGCCTAGCATCATACTAAATTTAGGAACAAATGCATTTTTAACTATCGATAACAAAAATAATATTTTTCTACTTCTCCAATCAAAATAAGAACAAAGAAAATTCCTTTCACATTATCTCCTTGTTGATTTGTCTAAAAAAATATTTTTTTTTCATAATGATATCTCGTTATTCTCAGAATATATGCATACATGATGCACCGAAAACCACAAAGCGTTCAACTTCTTTTATGTTGCACTTGGGTTTTTGGCTCGTCGAAAATTCCGACGGATTCTAGCATGTCAGAATTGTTGACGGATTTGTTATCTGTTAAAAATTTTGACGGACAATATATCTCCTCATAAATTTCAACTGATTTTCTCTTCGTCAAAAAAATGTGATGATAATTTTTGTCATAATTTTTTATGAAATTTATATTCGTCGTAATTTCATTTGCAATTAATATTTTTCTGACGTATTAAATTTATGAAAAATTCCGTCAGAAATTTTATTCGTAATTTTGCACTCAAATCTATCAAGATTAGTTCCACAAAGGATCGTTGCCAAATTCCATCTTGTTTGCAATTTACAATGATAATCCGTGGGCTTATTACAAAAAAATAGAATTTTTTTTTAAAAAATCTACGATAAGAAAACTTTTTAAGTATTATCTTGATTGATGATGTGTATACCTAAAGTCGTATATATCTAATGGTAATGCATTGGATGTTTCTTCCAATTCGGAATGAATGCAACACAACACCGACCTACAATTAATGTGCGTGTTTGCATTGCATTAGCCAACAAAGATGAGACATATATAACAAATCAGCATTAATTCAATTATTTCAACCGGCCTAAAATTATTCCCATCCATGATCACGGGCTACGATAACGCCAAATAAAAAAATATAAATTTGAAGTTGTTTTTTTGCCTCTCCTATGTCCTATATATCGTATTTGCATATGCCATTAACATATAAAAATGCAATAGTGGTAAATTAAATATATCATATAACAAAATGTCGTTGTTAATACTTCACATCCTTGAAAACTTCTCTCACTATATATTCCATCATACTCAATGCATTGTTATCACCACTAACTGTGTACATATCTTTTGATCTATGTAACATGGCTAGAATTATTAGACCAAGTGCTTTGGTTGCGGTGGTGGCGATCGCGGCCATAGCCGCAATGCTCGTAGGCGCCAAAGGCGCCATAACGTCGTGCGATCAGGTAAACTCGGCGCTTTCGCCGTGCTCCGGGTACCTGCTGTTCGGCGGCTCGGTGCCGGCGGAATGCTGCGGCGGGGTGCGGTCGGTGGTGGCGGCAGCGAGGAGCACGCAGGACCGGCGGACCACCTGCTCGTGCATCCAGTCGGTGGCCTCCGGCTATTCCGGCACTGTCGTCGGCCGGGCCAGCGGACTCCCCAAACAGTGTGGCGTCTCTGCACCGTTCAAGATCAGCCCTTCCACAGATTGCAGCAGGCACTGATACATAGCATAATATATACATAGGTTTAGTTAACTTAACTACTGAATATATACACCTATATATATATGTATATGTATATATATATTATATATATATATATATATATATATATATATTTAAAGAACAAATAATGCTACGATGCATGAACTTAATAAGACTAACACAAAATCCATATTGAACTACAAGCAAGCTAAAATGGTTGCTATAAATAATGTGAAATATATTAAGTACTCTAGACACTATACTTTTCAAGAGATCAACGAATCAACAAGACACTAAGATTTTTAATTAGTTGATGATTATATTTATAAAATAGTATCATCACATATATGTATAATATTGTATATTTTGCAAATTAAGGAGTACTGTAATTAATTTTAACTCATTTTTTTAAGTTACATGTTTCAATATTAAAAGCTTTTTTTAATATACATGTGATATCCAATAACTTAATGGTACACTACACATTATTTTAGTTTGTCGTCCATAGTTGTGTTTTATATTTTGAATATCTGGTTTTGCAGGGTAAGCTGAGGCTGAAGAAGATGGAAAAAGAGAAATTAATTACCATCTCTTCAAGAAGTTGCTTAGTTATCCAAATCATGTTCAATCATTAAGGAAAGAGTTCTTGCTATGTGTCTTGACTTATTGTGTGTCAAAATGTAATGTTCCAGTCCTTTTAGTTATTATAACCTAAAATAATGATTTATTTAGTATTTTTCTTTCCCTCATAGGAAGGAAAAAAAAATATTGTATTTGTTTCTTGAAGCATGATGTGTTATTATTCAAGCTTATATTTTTTCAAATTATATTATATATAATATATATATATATATATATATATTGATGCAGTATAGTCAACAATTAGAATATATATAATACTATAATTGTTCAGTATACTCCAACAATCTATATTTTCTAAAGTAAAAAATTGTCATTATTTAAACTAAATTACTAATAATTTTAATTAAAAATAATAATACATGTGTTATGCTTATATGCATATATATTCATAACATATAATTAAATTATGATATGACTTGTAAGAATCATATATAAAATTTCTTACTCCTAAGCAAAATTATTTAAAATCAATTTGTCATGTGACATATCCCTTATGTTTAAGGTGGAATAATTTGATTCATAAATCTAAAATTACATAATATATATATAGTTAATTAAAAATAAGGATTAATATTTACGTAAATTAATACTTGATTTCCCTTAAGGTGTGTTTGGATCACTCTATTATTTAAGGATTTCAAGGAATTCTTGTGGGAATTTCAGATTCCTTTGTTTGATTATGTCATATTTAAAAATGTATTTAGCAATATAACATTTCCGTCGGAATGTGATTCTTATGATCTATAAGAATTTCATTCTCTCCAATACTTATGTCAATCTAACATTACTAATTTAATGTTTATGTTTAAAGCAAATATATTTTTTCTTTAACTCCACTAAATGGACTAATCCAAATATCGTAATCCTACTTTTCAAAAAATATGATTAATATAAAATAGATTCCTATGAATTCAAACATTTCTATCAAGTATGAATCAAACACATCCTTAACAACTATGTTTTTAATTAAATAATATTTTTTTAATTAAATAATAATAATACAAAAAGCTGATGTTAAAATAAATTAAATAAATAATAGTTCTTATATACGAATCCGATAGGTGGACTCACTGTTTGGTGAAACAGCAACGAGGAGAGGGGGAGAGAGAGAGAGGAGAGAGAGAGAGGTCGTCTCGTCGTAAACCCCTTCCAAATCACGCCTCCTCGGAAGCCTTCGTCTTCAACTCCCTTTTCGATCGCCTCCTCCGGCGCCCGATTCGATCCCTTCGCCGGCCGCGCGTGCCAATCGTTTCCGGTTCCTTCGAACTCGATCCAGTTCGGATGGGCTTCCGCCGCTTTTAGATCCGGCAGGCGTTGCTTCGCGACAGAGAAATTAGTTCCGGGGGGATGGAAAAGCTCGGAGCTTTCGCGGCGATCCTGGTCGTTTTTGCTGCGCTCACGGCCACGGGAGCTTCGGCTCGAGTTCTGCTGGTGGATTCCGGGGTAAAGATCGAATCTTTTCTCTTTTTTGTATGCTGTTCTTTAGGAATTAGCGTTTCTTAGGAGGCAATCAAACTGATGAACGTCGATTCGTCCAGATTACTCCGTCCCCATCCCCGAGCGCGAATAATGTATCAAAAAGCGATCTTTCCCGATCCGCCCAAAATCCTGACACGAAATCGAACATCACAGTTACTTCTGCTGATTCATTGAATACGACGCAATCTGGTACCCACCCAAATCCGCCTCCACCTTCGGGACCGTATGTAAATTCAACTGGTGAAACGCATGCGGCGGAGGGTGGTGATTCGGTAGGAGGGGAGAACTCAGATGGTTCTGGAAATCCTGTTGTAAAGAGTGCAGAGGCATCAAGTGGAAGCCATGAGCCCATAAAAGCCGGAAATCCACCCCCTGATGAAGGCAAAAAGGAGGGTGGGGAAGAAGCTGATAATAAATGGATGACGGATCAGTGTAAGAAATGCCTTAAAGAAGACTTGATAGTGTGTGCGCGCGGTAAGACAATCCTTAATCTCTCGTAATTCTCTTCACGCGATTGATATTGAAATAGAAAATCGTCTTTGAGTTCATTGATAGATTCTTAGGTTCGAACTTGTGGTTAAAAGAATGTATGTCTGTTTGCATATCCACATTTTAATTGGTTGAGAAAGTAATTAGTCATTTAGCATGCACATTTTGGCATTATGGTAAGAAATCAGTTGTTCATTTTTTTGTTTTCCTTGGATATTTTGGAAACCCAAAATTAGTATGCATAGGAGTTGTTTCACACAGAGTGCCTTTCTCTTTTAGTCATTACTGGAATCTGTAAGCTTATGATAGACCAAGTCATTGTCATAGGTTTCGTTGTACCTCCTTGGAATTTTTAACATGAAAATAATTAGGCATCTCTTTATCCTCTCTTCGTATTATGCCATTAAACACTTAACTGGTTAATGTTAGTGATTGACTCAAATTTTGGTTGTCTTGAGTAACATGTTCAAGATAGATTTCTGATTTCCTTCAGTTTTGGCTAAATTTAGAAGTTTCTGTAGCTTAAATTTTTGGCAATCTAGTTCTCATGAAAACTCCGTGTTTAATGATGCTCCCATTGTTTATTAGTTTATATTGAAAATAGCCTTCTTATCTTCATTTGTTGTTCTGCTCTTCATTATCTTTTACTACCTCACTTTATGTTTCTTTCCTTCTGTTTCTGATAACGTGCAGAGCCAACAAAGTCACTTTGGGTAAAAAATACAGGGCACAGTTCTTTGGAGGTGGCAATTAAAGCACCTTCGGATATCATCGTAAAAAACATAACATTGCCCAAGAATGCATCCCAAGAGGTTTGAAATAGTTTTTTGCGCGTGTTTATCTTCTTTTCAGTAACTTAGAAGTTTTGTTGCTTGTACGGTCTCTCATTTGAAAGAAATAAGATTCTGAAATTTGTGCGGTATTTGATTACATGGAGATTAAATGATTAAATGCTTAATCATTTTTGTTGCTTGTATGGTCTATCTTAAAAATGATTAAATGCTTGAAATTCCAAGATAAAGAACAAAGTTTGAACCTTTGGTTGGTCTTTATCCACTGAAGATTGTTTGATGGAGTCACAGAATTTTTCAACCTGTCATAGTATATCTATATTTGGTTCATCATTATATTTTTGTTAGTTTTCTCCAAGGTTGTCAAACTCGTAAATCGAAGTCGACACGGAAAGGCCGGATTAACACGTAAAGCGTGAGATCGTAGCACGACATTTCCGATTCTACCAAAATTATATAAAATATTATATGTAATTATATATATTAATTTGTAAAAAAAAAAGAAGTTTGGGAACAAATTAGTAACTTATAGTCTGTAAATCGATAACAAATTAGTAATAAATACATACTACAATTCAATCCTATAAACTGCTTCAATACTTCAATTTTAAAAATGTGGGACCACACATTCTGCTGCTGGCCTTTTCTGCTCAAACAAAAGACAACTCTTCTGCCCTCTTTGAGCAAAAGAGTCGCTCTGTCCTTCCTTTTCTGCTCACGAGCAGAAGAGGACAGCCATGGACGTTGACGTCCCTATTCTGCTCGCGAGCAGAGGAGGAGCGTCCTCCTCTTCTGGCGAGCAGAAGAGGAGCGTGATAAGAAGAGAGATCCCTCTTCTGCTGGCGCATGAGGGAGAGGATGAGAGAGGAGAAGAGGGAGAGAAAAGCACTGGCGAACAAGAGAGAAAACCGACGAACAAAGGGGAAGAGATAGAAAGAAAAACCTGTGAAGGAGGGAGGCAGCGACAGCAAGCAGCAGACAAACAGAGGGAGGCAGCGGCGAACGAAGGGAGGCGGGAAGCAGCAGCGAACGAAAGGAGGCAGCGACAGCAAGCAGCAGACACGAACATGCGAAGGGAGGCAGCAGAATGAGATGATTTAGGGTCAGAGACGAGGTAAGTAGGATCACCTGGGGCTGACATGAACATGTGATTAGGAAAAAAAAATTTAAGGTGGACACGGCTGCACGCCGTGTCAACCGTTTCTACGAGCCAGCACACGATACTCAGATCGAGTTTTCAAGCGTCCCAACACGTTTTTCTCGGGTAAGATCGTAAAATCGGACGATTCTACGAGTTGGCACGCGATTTTGGCAACCTTGGTTTTCTCAATTTACAATATAATTGTCAGCACAATCAATCATAGTGGCCCTAAAAAAACACAATCACATTGGTAGTTGCTGATCTTATTATGATGTTTTTTTCTTTATAATACTGAAATTGGAAAATGATGGTAAAATGTTGCCTTCTTTATGAAGCCATGGAGCCAAAAATTCTACTTTATCCCTAAAAGAACTAATTCCACTTAAAGATAAAAATTCAGTGAAGTTACCAATGCCATAACTTGGGTCTCAAGAGTGCATCCGGTACCCATAGATGTGCAAAAATACCATCCAAATTGGCAAAATTACAAATATTCCACTGGCCTGGTATGTAGAGCTTCTGTGCTCAATATGATATAGTACTTCAGTTTTTATCTTCTTGTATACTAAGCAATATATTTCTGCTTTGTTTTCAAAACCTTGCTGACAGCAGCAAATTCTGTAAAAGAAAATTTACCAAATCTGATTGCCACTTGGAACTTGTAACTTCTATATAATAGCTTTAACAAATCTGTTAGCTTTCTTCCTGCAAGTTTTTTCCTCGAGTAGTCTCTTTCTGCTAGTTTGCGTGCATTTTCCTTTCATATTCATATATAATGTTGAGGATTGAAGTATTTATATATTGTGTTTATCTTGTCGCTCGTTTTGCCACTTAGACTTATTACTTGCACTCGCATATCATTTTCATATGCATGTTTTATGCTGTTGAACCTTTACTTCAAATACTTATGGAGCATTTGGTGCATTCCTTTTCAAGTTAATTGGTAATTTGGATTGCTATCAAAATATATTACAACTTATTTTTTTCACTACAGTGTTTGGTTAATAGTCATGTAACTGATAATTTATATTGCCATGTTTGTTGTATAGAACAAATTATTAGGCAATGTGTTTCTTACTAAAATACCCTATAGAATATTTCAAACTTTAATCACTACCAAACTGGAAATCGTGGTATATTTTTGTCAGTATACAATACTTAATTTTCTTCTATACAGTACTTAATGGCCGACCCCACCTAGTGGGATAAGGCTTTGTTGTTGTTGTATACAATACTTAATTTTCTTGTATGATATGACTCAGGCATTCACTAGATCTAGTTGAGAAACTGCATGGTTCAAAAGTAACGGAGAATAAAAGACTTCTCAAGTAGAAACTTTCCTGAAGGTATATTAGAAAATCCTCATGTAACACTTGAAAATACGAAGTCGTCCATAATTAATCCAGAGAAGTTGAGGAGATAGAATCGTTCAATATTATCTTCTTATAAAATAGAAGAGATTTGAGGGTTAGATTGGAAGGATATTTTTGTCAAATATAAAAAAATATAATCTTACCTTAATACTAATCTGGATAAATTCATTTTATTGGGGCTATCTGAATTAACAATTAGGTCATAGTTTGGATAACCAGGAAAAGAATGAAATGTCAATAATTGGTTTCAACCAAACACAATGATCTTGTGCACCCTAGGAATTTCAAATAACGTAGCTGTTTAATCTAAATAGATTACCAACTGCCAAACACCTATACAGTACAATTTGCATTTGATCTTGTTTCTTTTTTCAAATCTAGGTCCTGTTTGTTTTGATGAAAATATTTTCTAAAAATGATTCCATCGTCTTTAGAAAGGCAAGTTTTGAAAAAAATGAATTACTCTTTTCAAATGGGAATTCATTTTCCTCACAGGATGCCTTCGTTTTTCATATTTCCATGTCCATTTTCTTCATATCTCCAACTCGTATCTCAAACCTATGAAAATAAACTACTTTTCTTGAATTCATTTTCTTTAGGAGTCCATTTTCATCAAAACAAACGGACCCCTAGATCAAATTGTATACACTTCTTTCGGCAATCAGTTTTGGACACTAAGATACGTGATGACTACAAGTTTTTGTTTGCTAGTCCTTATATCTCTAAAAAATTATAGTATTTGCCCATTCTTTATAGGACGATACTAGAGCTTGTGACCTTTATTTCTTTTTGTTATTACAGTAATTCTTGTATAATTTTATTCTATCGTTGATTCATATAATTTTATGTGTACATATTCTTCCTCTGCCTTGTGCAGTATTGCATTCAAATGCTCATAACCTTTATCATACCACTTATCTGTTCAATCAATTAACACAGCAGGATTTTCTTCTTCATTCAGTTAGTAATTATGATGATCTACTCAATGGAATTTTCAAACATACTGTTTTACCTTCTTGTTCTTTGCTGTAACGGAAAGGACCTTGTAGCTTATAATCTTTGTTATTTTTGTTCCCAGGTCACATTGACTAACTGGAATGCTGCAGATATTGTTCTCAGTACTGGGAAAGGTGATTGTTATTTTCACATAACCGCACCAACTTATAACTGGTACCCTTTTCAGCAGCTTCCAACTCCGACTCCAATTTATGGTGCCTATGTTTTACTTTTAATTATGGTTCTATCTGCTGGGACATGGGCATGTTGCAAGTTTAAGAAGGGAAAGAGACATGATTCTGGTGTCCCATATCAACAACTTGAGATGGGAGCACTTCCACTGTCCAATTCAGCAGTTGAGGAGGAGAACACTACAGGGGGGTGGGATGATAGTTGGGATGATGATTGGGATGATGAACAAGCAGTGGGAAGGCCTTCGGAGGAACACCAGTCTAATGGAGTTTCGCCTGAGGGTGTCACTTCAAGGGTTCCAAATAAAGATGGTTGGGATGCAGATTGGGATGATTAGGATTTCAAACATGAAATTTGTGAAAGTGATAGGAAAAAGGAACACGAAAGACAATATTTACTGATGAAAGGGAGAGCTAGCAACAGGTGATGAACCTTGAAAAGGTTTCCTGTATAGGTTATCCACACAATTTCATCGACAACACATTAGTAACTTCTTAGGATTTTATGTCAGTTTCATCTTGGATTATACTTTCCTTTCAGTTGGTAATGAAACAGTTCTGCTGGCTGAACTGATAATACGTTTTATTGCTATAGATATTTTAGATGGTTAACCGTTACAGGCTTCCGAGATATTTGAGGGACTTCCAAGTAAGATGGACATGGTTTGCAGAGATCTGCGAAACCAAAATCAGTTCTCAAACTGTGCCACAAAATAGTTGTAGCCTGTGGAAAGTACTCATGAAAACATTGATTGAGAGTTTTGGTCCACTGAATTCAGTAAAGGCATCTCTTTTGATTTGTATGCTTTGGACGCCATCTGGTTCTCATGGGCCCTTAATTTTGATGTTTATCTTCATCCACATTTTCTTGTTACAAGACTACCTGAGAAATGTTGGCTTCTCAGGGCTAAAATTTTTCAATCAGTAATGAAGTTGTAATTTGTTGACAGATTGTTCATGAATATTAAAGCTTGAGAGCAACAAATGTGTATAATTTGATTTGATACTTCCACAATTGTAATGCTATGGTAAATTCTCAAGAAGTTTTCGGTTTATCCTGATTTGTTGTCTACTTATAAAAGTTTTCAACTTTATGAGTTCAACACAGTAACTGCATGGAATGTAGCAAAAATATCCCAATATTGCAGCAAAGTTCACTGGTAATGCAACATTTTATAATATTGTAGTTTTTCTTTGAGTTGATCTGAATTTAACAGCATGTTTGTGCCTTATCTTCAGCATAATTTTACCCGAGAGCTAGTCTTTTCTTTTCATGTGAAAACATCATATTTGTGCATCCTGTTGCATGAAAGAATCAGTGTTTAAACTCATAACTTTCAACTTGGAATGTCTTGGAATTTGCCAAACTATGTGATAGACATCATTTATGAGGTTCTCATGGTAGGTTTTCAAATGGCATTATTTCCTTCAAGTACAAGTGCCAAAACTCCATCAAGATGCTGCTGATGATTGAATATCACATCTTTATCTTCCCAATCCTGGTATTAGATGAAACCTAATGGACTGTTGCTTTACTATAATGCACATTTAGAGGGGGTCTTAAGCTTTTCTCTGTATGAAAGATCACCTTGAATCCAAAGTTGGCATCTGTCATCATTTAGAGCCAAAGAAAAAAATATTTTCGAATTTTGATTTATTCTTTTCAAAGTTCAATCGGCTATCAGATGACTAATTATTCCGGTGATTTATATCAAAATCAATAATATATATATATATATATATATATATAATACTTGAAATTGATCGAATTAGAGAATTGGTCCAATATATATAATTTAATATACAAATGAGTCCAAAGGCCTCTTTATAATATGCAGCCCTCTTTATAATAACCAAATTTGGTTAATACAATTTTGAGTTGTATCTGAAGGTCGATGTGAGCTAATAACTTCGGATTCGATCTCTAAAATCGTCGATTTAGTTATATTTATTTATTTTTTGCTTATATTCAAAGATCAAATTAGTTAGGTACTAATAATCTCAAATACTGGTGGGTCCAGATAAAAAAGGAATATTTTTATAAATATTCTTCAAACTATTATGAAATTGTAGATCTACTCCTAATTATAAACCTAGACAAATGTTGCTCTAAAATTTTCTCGATTGGATAATTTTATCCAACAGAGTGGTTTTCTATTTTTTAAAATTATTTAATTTATTAAATAACTATTTTACACTTCTAAATAAAAAAAAATAAAACTCTTTATTCTCGTCGGTGAGAGATGACCATGGGAGACGAACAAAGGGAGAGGAGAGAGAATAAAGTTTTAAATTTTTTTATTTTGAAGAGTAAAAATAGTCATTTAATAAATTAAAAAAATTTAAAAAAATAGAAAATTACTCTGTTGGACGAAAGTGTCCAATCAAAAAAGGTTTAGACTTATATCTGCCTGATTTTATAATTGAAACATAAATTTGAAATTTTACGATAATTCGAGGAAGAATTACGGAAGTAACTTAAAAAATAATATACAGCCCTACTTAGCTCATCATAAAAGAAGAAAGAAACATCACTTAGCTCATCCCATCCAATAACCAGCCCACAATAAATGGGGGCCCAGATGTCATCTAACAAATGTCCTTAGAAAGTCTTTTAATGGGCTTTTGGTATCGCCCGATATTTGTACAATTCTCTAATTCCGGCCCAAACATTCTTTTCCCGGCGAGGGCAGCGCAGGGTTTTATTGTTCGCAGAGCCGAAGAGGAAGCGTCGAAAGCGGCCGCCAATGGACTGTTGCAGCTCCAACCGGAACAAAGCCGTCGTCTTCGCGCTCTCCAAGCGCCTCTCCTTCGATCCTGTGAGTTCGCCATTGATCTTTCTTCCAATCATTTCTCGGTTACTCAAACTCCATGCATTTCTTCAAGTGTAATTGCTGCAACATGCGCTGTGGATGTGATGCTAAATTATGTCTTTTCTTGAAGAAATTTAGATAGTTCCATGAGCTTTTGCTGATCTTTTTATGCTATCAGCAATTAGGAGCCGCACTGGTGTTTGTTCATGTTATTAGGATGACATTGATGAGTGTAAGTTGAATTAGAAGCTTTATTGCGAGGTTTGGTATAGATTTTGTTGGGATTTAGGAATGGTACTTGGGTAAATTGCCCCAAGATGAAATTTTTGCGGCTGCCATTCCATGTATAATCTTTTCAGCTGAATTCACTGGAATGATTCCACAAATAGTCTTATTCTGTGGGGGAAAAAATAACAAAATTACTTCTTAAATGCTTGTAGACAACGTTCTCAGATGAAAGCATCAGAGGATATGATGTTGCAAGCCTGTTCCAAAATGTGCTGCAGAAATCGGAGCTTAGTCACCCTTTGCCCAATAAGGATGAGGTAACATTTAAATTTACGAGTTTCATTTCGATTCCTTTTCTGACTTGCGCTCGATTTTGAAAAGAAACTTTTTTATTCCAGATAATGAGATGGGTAACATTTGCAAGTAGCGTTCCTAGTGAAACTGATGGTTGCCTAGGAAAGCTGAGTTATCTGAATGAAGATCTAAATCAGAAAGCTGTTTTATTAGGCGATGGACTCAAACCATCAGAGGCTGATATAGTTGTGTTTGCAGCATTGCATTCTTGTGTAAGTCTTTCTACAGCTAAATCATCATGTTATGCTGTTTCTTTCATGCAGATAACTATTACTTGGTGCAGCATCATGGATCTTCATAGTTCATGCTACAAATTGTGCTCCTGTTAATTAATTTACTTTTGTCCTTTTCCCTTGAGAGAAGTGGTAGTTGAAGGTAGGAGTCATAGCAAATAATTGTGATCTTTATACCTGCCAAAAGTTCTTATGTAATTTACGACAGCTTAAAAAACTAGCTATGTCTTGAAGGAGGAGAGGAAACTGTTCCCAGAAAAAACCTAGCTATGAGTTGAACTCCCGTATGCATCTAAATTTTCTTTGTAATAGTGCAAACTGATAAATATCGAAGATTATTACTTTCTAGGTAAGACTATAGACTAGACTCTCCCGATAGTTCCTAGTTTTGATTGCATGAGGAAGTTCATAACCTGGAAAGCGTCGCCCTCCTCCCACCACCACACACACACACACGGAGATTGATCCGTGTTCATTATTCAAATCCAAAGATCTTTTAATTAAGATGGTTAGAAACCATTTGCGTCATTGTTTCAAACCCTCTCACTTTTTATCTTTTGATCTTGTAGAGTTTCAATTAGTCCAGAGTCCCTAGGTCACACGTCTTCGAGTGGTTGTCAAGGATTACATTTAACCTTGTACCCGTGACCTAGAGGAAATGCCAATTTTTTGTATTGCTGGAACTCTTCAATATACTCCATGAACATGAATATTTGTTTAGCATTTGTGCAATTGCGTATCAGTTTAGGTCTGTGCATCTAATACTAATGGGTTAGCTTTCTTTCTGTGCCTCAGTGTCATCTGACTGACAATGATCTCCAAAAGTTCCCAAATGTTTTGAGGTGGATGGATTATATTCAGGTATTTTGCAGTACACTGTCAAATTTTTTTCTTAGATTTATCAAGATTCTGGTTGCATAAACAACAGTGGTTGTCAGAAGCAATGTGCATTTTTCTGGGTGTATATTTGTAATAATTTCTTTGCTGTATTCAGAATAAGAGAAGAATATTATTGGCTGCTTCAATGTTGGTTTTCTCCCATCCCTTAAGTTGTTGTTTACTTTAGTACTTTGGTGAGAACAATTAGTTAATATTAAGTGGATTAATTGTAATTTGATTTTTGGTATTCCTAATTTTTCATGTATAACTATAATTCTTGTTTATTTTCTGTTAATGAATCCATGATGCTTTGCAAATGATTTTTCTTGGTTTGCTTTCGAGATACTGTTGGATACCTGAGCTTTTCCTTTGGTTTTTGTTATGCCATGTTTGACCTCTAATATTTTCTTAAAATCAAAAAGTTGATCTTTTTTTAATACTTAATTTTCATGACCAATCAGTTGGCCTTTGCTTCCTGAATTCTCATTCATTTGTTTTGCCTTGATGCTTCTCCTGATATTGGATTTTTTGAATGCTAACTATTTATTGGCTTTCTGCCCAAATATTTGACTAAACATCTTTTGCTATATGATGCAGAGCATAGTAGATTTTGGCGGAATACTAAAGAAAATTGTGGTGAACAAGCCAGAATTTGATTTTGTGAGCAATCTTGTTTATTATTCTTTATGCTATTCTTTCATCGTGTATGCATAACACTGCCACTTGGATAATCTCTTTATATTTTTTTGTTAGATAATATTACTCTTTTATTTCTAGAAAACATCTATGTATGAGGGTTCTTTTTTCTTGTTATTATTAAAAAGTAACATAAGAAGCATTTACAACAAATTTGTTTCAATATTTCCTTGTTCCATGAAGTTGATTTTATGCTTTCATTTAACTACCTTATGCACACCTGCTAAAATTTCCTTCTTTCTTATTGCTGTGCAATGTTAGATATGAAAACTGCATATCCTTTGGTTGTTAAACCTTTTAAAGGAATTGTCAGCTATTCAATTATACTTTTATGAGAGATCAAAGTTGGTGTCTGGGCATTTTTTTTCTAAGGGTGCCTAGACATTTGATATTAGTGAATAACAAGTTATGTATATTCGACCTCCACTAGTATGAAAGGGAGAACAGAATGCTGGGGCAAAGAAATGTGCTCTTCTTGTTGCATTCTTATCTTATATTTGTTTTCTTAATTGAATTAACCTATTTTATTAGCATACCATCTCAAAAAAGAAAAACAAATGGTAATCAGTGTTGTATATGGTCTAAAATCTTGTGATTTCTCTCCGTGCATCTTTATTGATTATTTTGTTGTGTACAATCAGCAACTAAACCAGAGTTCTCAAAATGTATTTCAAGACTAATTTTGATAACTTAGCATAGTCTCCCTCTCAAAAAAGTGTGATCTTATATTAACAGCATGGTTATCAGATGTATAACAGATTTTGTCGTCTAGACTGTATGGTTCTAGCTTTAGCTCATTTATGCTATATTGCATTGTCTTTATTGTATGTCTTTTTCTGATCATTTGATTTTGGGAATCAGAAAAAAGTTTCCATCGACAATAAAGCTGGTGATGGATTGCCGAAAAGTAAAGCAGCCACCCAGGAGAAAAAGAAAGCACTAGAGAAGTCATCTAATGAGAAGGATGCAGAATGCACTGTCAGTATCCTCAACATACAAATTGGTATTATCCGTAAGGCATGGAAGCATCCATCTGCTGACAGGTAATTGAATTCTTATAAACAAATACTATGAATTGTTATCTTTTTGAACAATCACTATAAATTATTACATCGTGCTCACCACCTTTCCAGTTTACTGGTTGAGGAGATAGATTTGGGAGAGGGTAACGTGCGTCAGGTAGTCAGTGGTCTTGCTAAGTTCTACAAGCCAGAAGATCTGTTCGTGAGCACTTCTATAACATTTAAGTTTAACTAAAATCATACTATTTTCAATGCTCTTATACTCATGAAAGTACTCTATATGCTAATATAGAATCGGCGTGTAGTACTAATAACCAATGTGAAACCTGGAAAGCTCCGTGATGAGATGTCTTCTGGCTTGGTATATCTTTCTTCTCCTTTGTTCTTTCTTATTTTCATTTAGATAATATTTCAACGGGCTTTTGTAGCACTTTTGTTTCTTGAGATCTTGTTTTTATTATGCTAATACAATTTCTGCTGTTTTCCTCCATTATCCATTTTTGGCGAAATATGAGTTGTATAGTGTAGCTGAAAGCCTGCAATATCCATAAATATGTTTATCTAATTGCATATTAGTAAGCAAAAATCTTCTTAAATTACCAGTCTCCTCTCTTATCTGATCATAAGTAGCAGTTAATTATAATATATCTTCTATTTTTTCCTCAAAAAAACTATCTGTCTTCTGTTTTAGGTTTTATGTGCCTCTAACCAAGATCATACAGTTGTCGAGCCTTTGATTCCTCCTGAAGGGGCTTTACTTGGAGAGAGGGTGTCGTTTTCTGGGTAAGTACATAGTATAAATCATTCAGTTAGATGTTCTAATTCTCTACGAGAAGGAATAGAAATTATCCCTGTTGATGCATGTTTCTAGATTGCATGTGACTAATTTAACAGCTACTTCTAATCTGATGGTTTAGGTGGTGTTCATGTTCAAAAGATGATGGCATGTCAAAAGGAGTGATCCACTTAGCATATTTTTCTTTGCATGATGAAAATTCCCTTGTCTGATTATGCATGTGAACTAGTTTCATTTTGCGCTAAAATAATAGCATATTATAAAAGCTTGCTAGCTGCCCATGTATCATGAATTACAGTTTAATTCATGTGGATGATGCAATCATGGTTCAAAGGTTTATTTCTCTTAAAAAGTTGAATTTAATTTAAGGATAAACTCCCTTCTAAAATGAGTTAAGCCCTTTGCACCAAAAAACATTATTTATGGAGAGTGGAATTGGTTATTCAATGTGAGAATCACTCCCATTAGCTTTCATTTCACTTAATCGAGCTTAACAAGATATGCATTGATTCAGTATTGAACTCCTCATCAGGGTAGTCAAAATCGTGAGTTTACTCGTGTCCGATTTTACAATCTATCCCAAGGAAAAACATGTTGAGTTGTTAGTAAACTTTACACGGCATGGAGCCGTGTTTAACTTCTAGTTTATTTTTACCTATAATCAGTTGGGTCCATGTGTGCCCTAGTTACTTCCTCAAGTTGTTCACGAGCTGAAAGATTACCTTGCCAATCCCTGCTGCTCACTGTCATTCTCTCTCTCCCACTTTCCCTCTCTTGTCCTCTTCCACTTGTGAGCAGAAGAGGATGGGAACGAGTTGCTCGCTTCTGCTAGTGAGCAGAAGAGAAAGTGAATGAGTGCCCTCTTCTGCTTGACTTCTCTTCTGCTCATTTCGTTCTGTTATGCTCACGAGAACAGTCTGTTGATCCTGACTCGCACATATGCTTAAATAATTGTGCTCTCTGTTTTTTTTCAATTTTCACATGCTCCCCCTTCTAGAAATGCCTATTGTTAGGATATATGTATTGTTAATTTTTATCAATTTTGCATTTTAGGTAGATTCTAAATTATTAACTAAATTTATATTTCATAAATGTTATGCAATTATAGGTATTTAGTAGAATTTATGTCTTATATTGCTGCAATGGAAGATCACTGTCTTGAATCTTTATTTCTTGTAATATAGTTTTAAATATAATTTTGGTAGAATCGAGCTGTCATGCTATGATAACACGTTTTATGTGTTCACCCAGTCTTTCCATTCAACTCCAATTTACGAGTTTGACAACCTTCCTCCTTGTATAATAAATTACTCATGTGGCATTTTGAATCTTATGCTGTGTCAAAGCTGGAATTTTGGTAGGAATTCCTAATTCTTTGCATATTTTTAAGCAGCCTTAAGATTGTATGGATTCTGCAAGGAAAATCAAAATTGTGACACAAATGCAAGTTTTGCAAGTTTTAAAAGAACTGCTAAAAATTTTCATACAATGTAGGTTCGAAATGCTTTTCAGAAAAGGGTTTCACCCTTAGGACATTTTGGAGAAAACTCTTTAAGCATTTAGTGCTTTAGTGTTTATGTTTTCACGGTATTATCATTCAATGGGTTACCCAGAGTGAGCCATTTACATGATGCCTCCAAAGAGGTGTGCTCTATAAGTTCACCTGCACTGAGTGCACTTTTGATATTCTTATGCTATTCTAACCCGTCTAAAATCTGCAAAGCAGAGTTGTAAATATAATTTTATATATGTAATTTTTAGATATTACATTGGTGAACAACGCTGCTTATTTATGAATTGTACTTTTTCTTGTTTCATTCAAAGAGTTCCTATATTTGTTTCTTCGTTTCTTTTAATTTCAGTTATGTTCTTTTCCCTTCTAGGTATGATGGGAAACCAGAAGAAGTGCTAAATCCCAAGAAGAAACAGCTCGAAAAAATAACACCTGTATGTTTCTGTCTTATTTGCATCTATGTAGAATTACTCATTAATGTATATACTTTACATGAATAGTTACTTATCTGAAAATGACTTGTCACGCTAAATAAAGTGGCAATATACCTGTTCTAGTTTGGGGCTCATGAGCTCATCATTTGTTGCATAAGTAATGGATGGTTGGACCAGTAACATCTTTGGTAATCCAAGGAGATATTATTGGCTTGCTTAGCTAGCTGCTTTCTTTCCCACCCTATAGAGTCAAAGTAGACTTCCTTAGAGGTGATCTTCGGATCTCCCCTACAGTCTCTAGTCCTGTACTTAGTCTTTATCCCTCTAAATAAAATGGGGGCTTGATGCGTGCTCTCTTTTCAAGTTTAAAAAGGCAGCTTCCTTCCTTTCTTTTGATGGTTTTGATAATTATAACATTCATTCTCCTTTTTAATTAAAAAAAAATAATTATAACATTCATTCTCTCTAAATCCTGTCACAATTTTGAGGATGCTCTGATTATTGAATTTTTTAAAAAAAGAGATACTCCATCTATGGTTTTGGATCTAATCCTGAGGGCTCAAGTAAAAAAAACGTTAGATAGCATATACTGGCCTCTCTAGTTACTGGATTTGTTCATCATTTATGCGAAGATAATGCTACTACTGAATTTTCTTGTTTATCATGATTGCAACATGGTTGATGATTCTAAATCTTATGATCCTTGCTTATTTTACTCTTCATATTTCCATTCCTGTTCTCAACTGACAAAATTATATGGTTTATACTCAACTTTGGTTTCTTATGGCTTACAAAATTCTCTCCCTTGTTTGTAGCATCTGAATACCTGCCATCCAAATAGCTAGAGGATTTATAATTTATGGTTTTTGTTGTTTGTAGCATCTCTGTACTGATGACAAGGGTGTCGCCACATTCAAAGGATTACCGTTCATGACAACTGCTGGGCCGTGCACATCTTCCATCCCGAATGCTAGCGTAAAGTGACCTGTTCACCTTCCAGAGGAAACAATCTGCAGGCCAATCTACCTAAACATGAACTCTTTCCTCAACTGTGCTATGAGTTTGCATTGGTCAAGTCCGTCTAATGTGCAATCCCGGTCTTGTCTAAAATCCTTCTCAAAGCGGAAGCAAATTTTCATGAGATATATTTAAATGGTTAATTTGATACTATGAGCCACCCTGATTTGTTTGCGAGTTCACTTGCGGCATTAATCATGAAATCCTTATTTATTGTTATTGATTCCTTCAGTATTGTCATGAAAAGGACTTTGCTATTTTATTTGATGTGCATATGTTATTTCCTTGCTTTGTCATGAAAAGGACTTTCCTTCAGTATTGTCATGAAAAGTACATGTGCTTTGATTCATTACTGAGCTCGAGGGCTAATGTTTTAAAGCATATATTCTTTCCTTGCTTCCATTGATTTCAGTGTATGAGCAAGGAATATCAAGTTTGTCATATTCTGTCACCCTAAGTAGATGCATCTTATGAATTTTAATTCAATATTTCTCGCCAGTGTTAGCTCAACTATTCTTAATCTTCCAAACTAATTCCAATAATGTCAACATTTCATGTGTATATAAATATCAATTGGTCTTTATTTAAAAGGATCTTATAATTAGACCCTTCGATGCTACTTACCCGAGATTGATCCACTTGTGTACATTGTGTGAATCGTTTCGACAGTCATGCATGTATCGATGCCATATTGTTGTGGATATTAACTTCTAGGGTTAATGTTAAAACATTATAGTTAAGGCAAAATTAAAAAAAAAATTGATTTGTTTTCCCCAAGTCGTTCTTAAACCATCGAGAAAGAAATTTCATATTCGTGTATGGATGTAAGAACGCCTAAAAAGTAAAAATTAAATGATAGTTAATTTCTTTTAATTCTGTTGCCCTTATATCAAATGTGTTTTGCTTTTATCTTATTTTCTTATATATATACATATATATGAAAAACCATGTACATAGCACGTATTTTCTTCCATCATTCAACCTATTTTTTGTTCAAAACTCTCCTCTTTAATGGTAGCTATAATTCTTTTTTATAAACATCGGTATAATTGATTTACTCATTAAGTAGAGACCTTTAAAAATGTCATGAAAGTTTCAGAATGTTAGTTTATCCCTTAAAGAGATGACATGTATAAAACAATAAACATAATATTCGAGCCAAAACCCAAAAATAGCAAGAAATCTTTAATTAAGCATCATATATATATATATATATATATATATTAGATTTTGTTTCTTTATTCATTATATTACCAAAATATTATGAAAATTAAAATCCTGCAATTTTTTTACAATATCTTGATCAACTTAAGAGGAATCTCTCTTCTTTCAAGATTTGCCTTATTTAATCTTCGTTTTCTTTCCTTCTGTTGTTATCAATACTATGATGATAAGCTAATAACTACGGTAAGGTGATTAATTACCCAACATAATGATTTTACATAATTAATTGCCAATTCACTATTCTCCAATTTTCACACGGTAACGTACACAGGGGATGAGTTATAGATCCATAATAATTTTTAATTTTATCATTCAACAATACATGTAAAATTATAAAATAACTCAGTTTCCTTGCAAGAGGAGATGTAATACATCATTAATTAAACACTATTTTGGTTGTTGTTGTTGTTTGGAAACGATATTATTATTTTAGAACAGAGATTTTTTATAGTTTCGACTAATTTAATATCGTTCTAAATAGTATGTATGTGTATTCGACTATAATTTAGTATTAATTTTTTAGGTTAATAGGGGTACATAGCAATTTGCTATGCATTCGATGTGGTGCGTGATTTGATCCGTTAATTTAAAAATTAATGATTAAATTTTATTCAATGAGTCAAATTATTAAAAAAAATAGTCTTTAATTTTTAAATTAATGAGTCAAATCACGATTGAATACATAATAAATAACAAATTGTTATGCACCCTACCAATGGAGGTTGGGGTGGAGTGGATAGCGGCTACTCCCCGCTTAAGCAGAGGTCTCGAGTTCGAGCCTCTGTGAACGCAGAAAATCTTCGTTGGGAGCCTCACCTGTCATAGCCAGGCACGCCACTCGGGGCGACACCAGATTAGTCGGGCCCGATAGTGGGCCGTGACTCCAATCTGTATCCAGTGCGCATAAATATTAGTGCCGTGTGGGTTGGGGAATCGGTGCCGCTTCTCGAACACTGGGTGGCAATCGAAAAAAAAAAATGTTATGCAACCTTATTTTTCTTTTATTTTTACTAATTAAAAAAAAAAGCAAAACGTTCCAAAAAGAAACCGTGACAAGTCCGCGCTTCGAACCCGCCCTCCACGTGTCAGCATTACGGAGTGCGGGACCCCTCGTAGTAGAAATGTTGCCCCCACGAGATCTGCGTGTTCACCTCGCGCGTTAACACCGTCCGATCCTCCACATGGCGCCTTATGACGCCCATTCGAAGGTTCAAATTGCAGCGATGCTCATGAGATCACGCTGACGTATGACGCCCCTTATAAAAGGGTTCGCTAAAACCTCCGGCTCCGAGACGACGCCCATTTCCGCCTCCTTCCTCCGCCTCCTGCGCCATGGCCACCGCCCTCCGAACCCTCGCCGTCGTCAGAATCCCTAACCCTAACTCCGATCCCTGCCGCGGCGGAGCTCTCGGCCTGCCGTCGTTCTCCTCCCCCTTCTTCCGGTTGGAGGCCGCGCCGCGCGGCCGGCGCCGGGACGCGATTCGTATCCGCCTCGCCAGCTGGGAGCATCGGAGAGGGGCGTCGAGGAGGCTCGTTCCTCTCTTCTCCGCCGCGGCGTCGCGCGAGGAATCGGTGAGCGTCGTCCCGGCTTGCTCCTGGATGATCAGATTGGTTTGATTTTGTTTTTGTTTTGAATCTTTCTTGGGTTACTGTGGTTGTCATTTCCTTTTCGGGAATCCTTCGAATTTAAACGGTGGTTGTAGGTGTGTTCTTCCTCCAATCTGCCGTCATATCAGAGTAATCCTTGAAATGTTCCGTCTATTGATTTATATACTTCTGTTAAGAGGCTTTCTCAATGTTATGATCTATCAAATTCCCATCGAAACTTATGCCCTGTGATTTGTAGTGGATCGAGAGTACTCTTCTTAGCTGCTTTCTGAATGTGTGTGTTCTGGATGTCTCAATACCATTAACTAGGTTAACATGAATTAATAGTAGTGGATTGAGATGTTCGTAGGAATTTGGTTTGGATCTCGAGATGTATCAATTGTAAAAGGAGACACTTGGGGGTATTCGACCTGGATAAAGCCGCACTCTTTTCCCCCCATTAAGATCACTATCAGCTTGTGTATGATAGTACAAATGTAATTCCCGTAGAAATTTTCAGTTTTATTATACATGCATCATTGCGGAAGAGATGTGCTTTGACAATTTGCCTTTCAACCTGTTTGTAGTAGCAAGTGCTAAAAGAACGTTTATTTCTTGTGACTGCAATATGGTTTTTTAAATGCCTTCATGGTTACTATATATGTTTAACAGAACATAGTTATCATTTTTATTTTTTTTATATGAAAGAACCCTGACATTGAAGTGGAGAAGGAGAGAAATGATAACGAAGTTAAAGCTGCTGCGTCTAATGAAGCTTGGAAGGAATCATTGGAATACTTCAAGGCAGAAGCGTTGAAGGTCAAAGCCGTTTCAGAAGAAGCCTATGTGATATACTCTAAGAAAGCAGTTGACATATTAATGGACACATCTGAGAAACTGAAAATTCAGGCAGATAAAGCGCAAAATGATTTGAATATCATGATGAAAGAAATCACTGAGGAAGGAAAAGAATATTTGTCTGCTGCTGCAAAACAGTCTCCTGATTCAGTTAAAGATGTGGTGGAAATTTATGCATCGGTAGATGAATTAAAGAGCTTGTCTTCAGTCAGAGATTTTTACCTTGGAATTCCTTATGGTATGTGTTCTTATATATATGCATTTCTTTATGAAATTCTACTTTGGTGATACAGATGTTTCTTCAATCGTTGTTAACCAGTAACTGATCACAATGCTAGAGGTATTGATAGTCATCAAAACAATGAATGCCTACTGCAGGTTCGTTTCTTACAGTTGGAGGGTTTCTTTATTTCATGTTAACTGGGAGCATTCCTGCCATTCGATTTGGTGTCATACTGGGCTCTGCAATTCTAGCCCTGAGCATATCTAGCTTGAGGTCATGGAAATCCGGAAAAGCATCGCCACTTCTTTTGAAAGGCCAAACAGGTTAGACATATTATGATATAGTCTCATTGTTGGGTATTTGTGATTCCACCTTCCAACTTTGTGAACCTTTGTTTTCCAAAGGATATTAATTCTGTAATCAAAGGGCACAATTTTATGTTCTTTAAAAAAAGTTCTCTTTTTTTTGTTTTGTTTTTTGTCATTTGTGTGATTTCAGTTAGTTGGTAACTATTTTCACCAAATTGGACCTCAGAAACTTTTTTACTATGTTTCTATTATTATATATTTGAATTTGGATAGAACACAAGGTTGGAAATGAACCCTTTGGTTCCTTTCATTCTGGACAGTAATTTAAGAATGGTTAATTAACTGATTAACTAAAGCCATACAAATGAATTTTCTGCATGCTAATACCTTTAATGAGTTATAGTTTGTTGTTAAGGTATGAGTTCTTATATACCAACATAACTAAAACATTTAATATCGTTATGAGGTGAAAATGAAATATTTTGACGACTGTAAACTAATTGATGTTTGTCTTTCTCAAAAAGAAAAAAAAGAAACAGAAAAAAAACAATAGTTGATGTTTGTTGTACCTAACATCCATGTAGTGCGTCTGCATGTTAGAAGGAAGCAATTATCTGGAAGAACTGTCAATGAAGTAACAAGGATTATCAACAACAAATATGATATTAATTCATAATATAATTTGTAATCTATCATAAGACTTGGATAAGTAACTCTGTTCTGGCAATAATAGTGAGATCACCCCTCTTAAAAAGAAACTAATAGCGATATTACTTTACTATTGAGACAAACAGTATTAGCATTTCCTCGAAGAGAAAAAGAACAGTAGTTGCACTACCACATTAACTGAAGATATATTATTTCAGTTCTCTATGTGTTGTTTGTTAACTCGATTTGAACACTTATTTTCTATGGACCATTTAAATGAATCGTTGATCAGACAGTTGTCCACACTTTAGTTCAATTATTTTTTCAGCAGTTTTATTGACATGATTTGCTTGTGCAGCAATTGCATCTTTCATCTTCTTAAGGCAGTGGGTATTGTGCTTTCAGGTGAGCTTTTTTCTTCTGATTTGGCATAGCTGTACTTCAGTGTGATCTGTTTGGAAAGTTAACCAAGAATATGTCTTTGATACTGAACTGATGTTATTTGCAGAGGGTATCATTCCCAAGCTTCTTGTTGTTCCTCATCAGGTTAGATGGCTATAAAAAGATCTTTCTTATTTTGCCTCTAACATGAACATGTAAAGCAATACCATCCTTTTATTTTTTTGCCTGTAACATTATGTATAATTAGTTCTATCCAAGGCCTACTCGTGTCAACATGCTTTGCAACAATGGGCAGATTACAATGATAAGCAGATAAGATATAAACTTGATGAAAGGATCCGCTCTCTAACAAAAGCAAACTGATATTTTTGTGCACATATAACAACTTTTGAATTCCCAGCTGTCATGCTTCAAGCACTCAACACTCATAGGTTGATTTTTCCCTTTTTTTGAAAAAAAAAACAGCTAATATTTACTTTGGGTGAAAATTACGAACGTAGAGCCAAAAGTTTTTTTTTTACTTTCCTACCTTTGACTATAGTTGTATTAGTGGGCTTACATTTGCTATGCTTTATGTAATCTTTAATCGCCCCCTGACATCTGAGCACTTTATTTTGGATCAGTGGTGCAATGGTGGCTTTCTATGTTTATAGAATTGTGATCGATGCTCGAAGCAAAGGTGCTGACAAGGAACAGACGTCTGAGAATTAGACTTGTCATCAGAACATGCGACACTTAATCAGGCAACTGCTTCTAAGGAATAAGATATGGTTTGAAGTACCTGGACATGGTTATGAATGGAACTGCTCCTATCTGCGTCCATGCCGTTCTCAGTCTTTATACGTTGCCTGACGTAGCTTTTGTTATGCCAACTGAGCATGACACTCGGTTATGCTCTGAAGTCTCTGGCAAAAGTGGTCTCGAAAATAACAAAATTTGTTGGGCTTCTGTTCTGTTAAGCTCCCGTTTAGTGGAAACATGTTTTCCTTCTCTTGTTTTGGTATGTAATATAGTATTGTTAAGTGGATTCACTTGTAGACATCTCTCACTTTGTTGCAAGATCGAGTGGTCTGCTCTTGTGGCTTATATCTTCTTTCGATGCTTCAGGTTTGGAAGGCATCCATCAATTTGTGTCATTGGCCATCAATGCATTGAGTGACTAAATGATATGATGCCACAAGCTAAACTACATTTAATAGTGCTCCAAACTTGCTATCCAGATTTTATAGTGTGCAAATCATGAACTCTACTCTCAGCAAAGGTGGCTGACCATATCCTCCTACCTCATCCGCATATTTTTTTTCTAAATCTCTCGCTATGACATATTTAGTAATTATATATTAAGTTTTTAAAATATTTGAAATATGTAAATATTATAATTCATGTTGTAAAATTCGACCCGGCCGATCGTACCGATGTATAAAGCCTAAAATGGGTCATGGAGCACCCGAAGTGTCAATTGGACTATTTTGAACCAGTCAAATTTGATCAAAACTCGGATTGAATCGTTCAACTCGACGAATTTGATCAACCCGATCAAAAAATATATTTTGTTCAAATAATAATAATAAAACTTTAGTTTAATTTTGTAGAGCTAAATAATCTACTTTGTCATATAAATAAAATTTAAAATAATTATGCTTGAATAAAAAAATTAATAAATCAATCGGCGAATTAAAACTAAAGAAATATTATGTTATTAATAATTAATAATATGTGCTCAGTGCTTATGTATTTTAGTTTTATACCTCATTTCTTATTTTATATTATTTATTATTATTCGATTCAATCATCCAATTTAATCGATCTGACCTGATCCGTCGAACTATCTGGACCGATGTCCGAGTCGAGTTTTACACTTAATTAGAAGGATGTTAAGAGCATTTTCCTTTTGTGACATCCTCCTCCATAAGCAAAATTAACTCAACCTGCTCTTCAGGACTACCCATCCAGATTCAATTGTTGGATATTCACAACGTCTACTCGGAAAACAAAGTTCCGGAGGATCATGAGATCACATTATTCATTGCCTAAAAGAGAAGAGAAGAGAGAGAAGCTAATTGACAAGAGTGCTCCAGGCAAGTACAAATTAACCATACTTAAGTTTTACAATTAGGCCATCACTACTCATTGCAGAGAGAGCACAGAACCCCCCACTGCACTGAGCTCTATCTACCTCTCTTTTATCTAATTATGGAAAAGATGGCTCTAACAACTCAAATGTCACCACGGTGGTGGACGAGGCTCTGAGCTTCTGCTTGATTGTCCAGTGGCATGTACTGAGCCATGATAGCACGGATCTCCGAGTCCATGTATCTCTGCAGTTGAACAAAGTTTTTCCAAGTGTGAATTTTGAGGATCTCCAGTTTAAATGGGAGAAAAGCCTGAACTCATGAATCAATGCTCACACTAGTTGTGATATGATACAAAGTTGGCAAACGCTATACAAATATGTTATCAATAAACAAAACATAAAGGAAATGGAAGAGGATAGTTTCTGAAGTTACCCGGATTCTGTATTTGTACACTGCATAGGCCCCAACTCCAGCGGCCGCAAGGCCAAAGAAAATAACCCATAGAAAGCTCCAGCTCATCTCTGTGGTTCCATTTTTACCTGCATTTTGTTCGTCGAATGTTATACGTGTAGCGATAAGTTGAACACTTTTGAAGACACAATAGACACTTTTCAGGAACAATATAATGCCAACATCGAAACACTAAGTGCACCTATTTGACCAAAACAAGTGTACCAAGAGTTTCAAGTGTTGGCTGCATTAGTTTGAGCACTTCTCTGATAAAGTGCACTTGGAAAACCGTTTCCACAACGATTCGAACATCTTTTCTTCTTTATTACTAATATCAAAGTTTCATGTTTTAGAGGAATAGCATTTTTTCTCAGAGATGTAAAAGGTATAATATAGAGGCATACTTATGCATGTATCATGCTCTTTTATGTACAAAAGATCGCCACTACAGCTGCACTCGTAGCTACCCCAAGTGTTCTTGCATTTGCAGCCCGAACATTGGCATGCAATTTTCTCCTTGCATTCGTCGACATCTGAACCAGCATAGAATCTTTAGAAATATACAAGTTGTGCACAAAGACATTACATTATCTAGATATTTAAATAACATATAATAAGCATTGAACAAATCTCTAACAACCCAAATATATATAAGCTCTAATGAAGAACATGAGAGAACATACCATCACATCTATCAATACCATCGCCCTTGAAGCCTGGTGGGCATTTGCATCCATCATCCTGCACAAATACAGGACTTTCAATGCAATAGAACCTAGAAATAAAGAAAAAGTACAACTTCCACAAAGCATCACTTACGGTGCAGGCAGAATATCTCTTCCCCTCATGGTGTTTCTTCCAACATCCTCCATTATTAATTTCACATCGTCCAGATCCTGAAGCTGAAGTAGTAAAATATATGTTATCTACTGCACATATTCCTTTTGTTTGACTATCAATATTATACGAAAATCTTATAGTAAAGAATATAGATGACAACATCTTTCAGTAATGAGTTTCAACAGCATACCTTTACAATTAGTATAACCATCACCAACAAACTTCACACCATTTACAACAGGACATTCACAAATTCTTCCACGGAAAGTATCCTGCATTAAGGTGCCAGTTCTCACTGAAAATTATATAAATCCGACATGGTAATACAGGTCAATAATAATGATATAAAACTCGGTACCTTGCACGCAGTGACATTTGCAGCTTTGTCCTGCCAGCATCCACCATTGTTCTCCAGACATTCATTTGTTTCTATTTCTGCAAAGTAGGAAGAAAGATAAAATAACAATTTTATGAACACGGAATCACATGCAAACAGAGATAAGAACAAAAGCAACAAGCATCAAGGAATTTATCAGAGTGATAAAAAGAATCAACAGCACCTTCACTCAAACAGACAGCCGGTTCAGTTTTCTCTTGGAAACCAGCACAAATTGCTTTAAGCACTGCACGCTTATCCAGCTTACCTGAGAAACGAAGGCCGCAAAAACAGTGCATGATGGAGCCATTCTTATCAGACTGGTGGATAATGGCGTTGTGTAAGAAACTTACCTCTGTACTGCCTATTGTTGATAACAAGAGTCGGTAGAATAGTGACATCCCCCCGTGAATCCTTTCCAATCTAGATAATCACAATTGAAACAATCATAAGAGAGAATCACTAATAAATATGGGAGAGCACAGAACAATTGAATTATGTTTAAAGAAACACTGAAGCATCCAACCTGTGCATCTTGTTCAGCTTTAAGCACAGGATTCTCTTTATCTGCCTCAGGGTCACCAATGCATTTGTTTACCTCCTTTAAATTGACACCTGAAAAAAAATGAACAATATAAAAAGATGCTCCATCAACAAGTGTTTCCCGCTTTCATAGATTAGTAAAGAGATGTAGGAAAAAACAATAATAGATAAATTCGCTGACTGACCAAGTGATCGTATGACAGCTTCAGCGCATTCTCTTGTGTATTTCTTTTCCTTCATGGGACACCTGATTGCAAAGTCCGTCACATAGTCCCACCACACCCAAGGCTTTCCGCTTTCATTAGCAACTTTAAACACACAGACTTGACGGAGGTTTTGAACAACAACATCTTTGCCATCATATCCTCTACTGAAGTCTTGTTCAGGATCTGGCGCACAATACCTTCCATGGTTGATGCACTGAGACTTGCACTGCTTGCTCAAAATAAAAGCATCAGGGCAAAACCATGTAATGTAATGTGGGGTAAACTGGGTGTAAGCCTTTTTTTCCAGTATTTGTGCTGCTCCTTTGAAGTTTTTCACAAAATTGATTTGACTTTCACATTTAGGACCGCATTCATCATTGCTATTTGTCCAAAATTCATATTCAACACGCTCGTCGGGATGAGGTAGAGATTCTCTCCAATCTAAATTGACGCTAACCATGTCACCATCTGCCAGCGCCTTTTTAAGGTCGTCTCCAGTTTTTTTGCTGATGAGTGCTGCAGGAATGGTAATATTTTGAACATAATCTTCTTGACCTTCCTCTTCGGGGACATCCATTGTTATTAAAGGTTCTATCTTGTCATCTGCAACCAGGATAGCAGCAGCTCCTGCCTTCTGTGCATTCCAAGCCTTTGCTGTAAAGTAGCAATCTGCTCATCACCAGACATAATTCACAAGAGAAAGGTCGTGAGAACATTTTCTTTCGGATTAAAAGATGTGATATGGTTAAACTGCAATCATAAACAATGCCACAGAATTGTGCAAAGAGTAATTAGTATCAAGCTACAATTTCCCATATAAAAGCTAAACTTCACAAGGTATAACCAGGTGAACGATAGTAAAGTTCGTTGAAATTATCATTAAATTCTGCAGTAACACATGATTAATTTTATTTTAATAGCTAATAAATTACATTTGGCATAAAAAAACCATCTGACAGTATGTGTAAATGAGAGAGCAAGCATGTTAACTGAAGAGATTCCAACTAATAACATAATATATAGAATCAATGTCTTGGACATGTCTAAATTAATAAATACACTGATAGAAAGATATAATCTTCCAAAATCAACATCCTACAACAATAGAACTTCACACCAAATGACACAAACAAGCAAAATGTTTCTAGGAAATAGTTGAACCAAAAGCACACTAGTAACATGGCCATGCCAAATTATCAATTAAATACACTGATAGAAAGTTATTATCTTTCAAAATCAACATCCTACAACAATAGAACTTCACACAAGCAAAATGATTCTAGGAAATAGTTGAACCAAAAGCACATTAGTAACATGGCCATGCCAAATTATGCAGCTGAAAATAAAAGGGAAGTGTTACACATTCAAGCAGTTTCAGACGACACCATGAGGAACAACCATGAAGTTTCAGACACATTTTACAGCCCAGTGAAAGAACTTGCTAATGTGAGTGACCAAATGCATCATGCATCCAAGTAAGCATTCAGAGAGAGAGAGAGAGAGAGAGAGAGAGAGAGAGAGAGAGAGAGACTCTCACCCCCTCTGTCCACAAGAACAAAAATGGGAAATCCTCCAGGTTTCGACTTGAAAGAGATGTCGAAGCCCTCGAAACTCTTGCAAGCCTTCCTGTTCGTCTTCGGGTACGACACGATGCCGATCATGGTCCCGCCGTACTGCGGAATGCCGAAGTTTCCGATGGCGCACTCGTAGAGGCCCTTGAGGGACTCCGGCGATGTCACCTTCAGGCTGTTCTTTTCCACCACAAACCTCCCCCAACAAGAACCCCACAGAAACAACGCCCATATGCAGAAGAACCACAGCTTCATTCTCATCCTTTCGCAGAACAACAACAACAAAAAAAAAACGACTCTGAAAACACAATTTATCAGACAGCAACCGGTATTTAGATGGAAAATGGATTAGAACGGCCCCTATCACTCACATCTAAAGAATCGATCTTTATCTGAAAAAATAACTTAACAGGAAGCAATATTCCGCATCAAGAATGAATCTTTCCTGTTGCAGCTACAAATCCATAAGACGAAAGTTGCTCCAGAAGAGCAAATTTGACATCCCAAGACTGGATTTTGATCGAATCGGAAGGGGCGAAAAACCTCCGACTCCCCAAGGAAAAGATGGAGAGAGAGAGAGAGAGGAGAGAGAGAGAGAGAGAGAGAAACTGCTGTGTGGCCAACGTGTTGTCCTTGGCAGCTTCTCACACTCACTCTACTGTCTCGTTCTGTCTCTCGGGATCCTTCGTTGGTACTGCTCCTACTCCTACTACTACGAGTGACTTCCGCAGTAAAAACTAAGTTACAAAGCAAAAGCATTGGAGGTAAACAATGCACCCAAAAAAGTTTCAGAGGTGAACATGAAATAATTGCCATTGCTATGGAGCTCAAGAGCTACAGTCCTTTAAAACGTTTTCTCAGTAAAAAAAAAAGTGTTTAAGAAAGGTTACGAAGACTCACGATATCAAATTTTCAAAAAAAAAAAAAAAGAACACTTTGATAGAAATTAAATTACTTATAATTCGTTGAGATTGAATATTTTTAAATTTATACTGGAGATGTAATTCTCATTAATCTTGTTAAGACAAAATAAAGCAGAGGAACACAAACTTTGCAGAAACCATATTAAAAGGGGAACGTGTTTTGTATGATGAATGAATGAGCCTTTTGCTCCTTGTCTAGGAAACCAGGTGCTGAAAAAATATTTTTGGAGCATATTTTTTTCTAAAACTTGTTGCTGAACGAAACAGAGAAGCTCCTTGTACACTGTACCTTGTCTTGCTTATATGCATATTGCAATTTTTTTTTGAATTGCTACCCCAATTTTTGAGAAACGGTGTCATCGTTCAATCATCGCGGCACTACTAAGCACACAGTCCACAAATCGGGTCAAGCCCACTCTAGCCCCGACTAACTTGATGTCGCCCTGGGTCACGTGCGTGGTTATGACAGGTGGAGCTACCAACGAAATTTTTTTGCATCCATAAATTTCGAATCCGAGACCTAGGAGGAGTTGTTTACCGCGCCACCCCACTCCATTGGTATATTGCAAATTCTTTTTGTTAGCTGCATATGGCATCATCTGTTGATTTATTTTACATGTTTGTTTCATTCACGTGTGGACTTTCTTGTTGATGTTAACGTTTCAAATCAAACAATCCACATAAAATACCAACAAACCGTCTTCACCGTCCATTCTAATATTTCATATAGTACTCGAGGAACTCTGGGTATTTTAACTAAAGGCTCCTAAAACAGAGTTATGCTATGTAAGAGTCTCTGGGTATGCAGGTGGAGGTTGGAAGTCAGCAGTTGCCACCATGTAAGGGTCAGTCTGCATAAGGGTGCTGACCGTAAGCTGGTTGAGCCTTAGATGCAGGGTCATAAGATTGTTGTGCTTTTTGTCTGGTGAACATTTTTGAAGATTGCCTTCTTAAAAAGATATATCACAGAAAGTTACTTTTGAGTTTTTTGAAATATTAGAAATAAGATTTCTTTTTTTTAATATTTTAAGAGACTTCCGATGTACAGGGTTATTAGCACCTAACTAATCTGGAGTCGAGAATGATGAGTAGAAATAGTAATTTCTCTGACTAAATTAGTGACTATGAAACTCAAATTCAGAGCTACTAACTATATCGTCTCGCAACTCGGAACACACCATTGCTATCTAGTGTGCCAACAAAATTTGGTTGAAATAAATTTTCCTTTAGCATTGCTTTTAGGATTACAAGGCCTCTCCATCAAAGTTACTTTAGTTCTTTCAATTCTAAAAGGGTGTGTATGATCTCTAATGTGATGAAAGCATGTCTCTGGTATATGTGTTTGGTGAAAAATTATGTTTACTTTTTCTTTAATTCTTTGTTACCGATAATTGTTTTTGCGCTTTCTTGCACAACAAGAAGATCTTTCTTTTCTCTATAAAATAATAACTTTGGAACACAATTTTATCAAGCATAGTCTAGTTGAGTGGATAAAAGCAAACTTCTTGAAAGCTAGT
Organism: Pontederia paniculata; assembly: GCA_001647135.1. Classification (NCBI taxonomy): domain Eukaryota; kingdom Viridiplantae; phylum Streptophyta; class Magnoliopsida; order Commelinales; family Pontederiaceae; genus Pontederia; species Pontederia paniculata. The sequence continues at coordinate 44,585 of LTAE01000537.1, forward strand.
TTTCCTTAAAGGTAATTAAGGTGTGTGTTGGTAGTGTTAATTGTAGAACTGTTGCTGTGATAAAAGTAGAATTTACTTTTTGGTATACAATAGTTACTTTCTCTTATAGAAAATTTTCCATCACACAATCAACTTTATGTACAACTAACTTTGGGGCAAAGCTTTACCAACCACAACCCTAATTATATTGCTTCATTTGAAAGCAAGTCAATCTTCTTGAAAGCACTCAAGTTTTATTTTTACAAAAAAATTAGGTTTTGCCAAAAGCAACTTAAGGTTAACATTGGTGATCATACCCAGCAGTTTTGGGGATTTGATGCAGGTAATGAGAATATCAATTTTGTTGTGTTGGATCATGATACACCAGAATCAACATCCTGTCCATCACCTTGTTGTGCCATATCGGATTGATGGTTATTAGAATCGAACTGGTTGGAACGATCGGACCGATCTTTGATCATCTAGTTAAATAATTTGTAATTCACTTTTAAATCGTTCAAGTTTTATATCAAATTAGACCGATCAAAACCAGTGAAAAAGTAATAAAATTGATCAAATTCAATTTAATAAAATATGTATTCACCATTAGCCTCCTTCCTATTTAATGTGTACTACTTTATAATAATATCTTAATGCTACTCATATGGAACTATTTGGATTTGTCTTTATTCTTTTCGTTTAGTACTCACTATTTTATCTTCGTCTCTCGGTACTATCCATGCGAAATTATTTTTTCCCTCATTTTCTTAGTGCTAGCTATTTGAACTATTTTGTTTATATTTTTTCTTTTGTCTTAAGAAAAAATGTACAATATATGAATCCAAATATAAAAAAAGTATTAATTAAATTCATTATTTTATTTAATATAATGCATGAATCTATTATATTAGAAACTTAAATTAGACATCATGACAATATTAAATTTTAAATCATAATCATGAGTATGATAATAAAAACTTAAAATGAATAAGAAAACATCATAAATCAAAATTAATTATAAACTCCTAATTGAATCTAATTTGATTTTAACTATATTTTTATTATCATGATTATGTTTAAAATAACAATATATATCAATAAAAAATTATTTAATATATTTTATTAATTATATTATTTTGTTGCTATCGGTCTGATTGAACGGTCTGATCAAAATCGAAGACATCTTAGGATCTCAGTCTGATCCAGTCTTGATAACCTTGTATACAACATTTGGAATCAAATAATCCAACATCTCATACCGAGCAAAACTAAAATGGTTAGCAACAATAATGTTTTTCATGTCTGTCATACATAATTCAAGCTTTCACTAAAACACACTATGACTATATTTGTTTTGATAAAAATATACTCTTAAAATAATAAATTATTAAGAAATGAATTCAATAAAAGCTGTTTATTTTGGAGTATATAACGAATAAAGTTATTTTGAAGATGTGATAAATGACTTAGTGAGAAGAAAATAAATTCTCATTTTCAAATGAGTAAATTGCTTTTTAAATATAGTTTTATTCTCTAGCCACCATGAAATTATGTCTTTCGTTGACTAACCATTTTTAAGTGAACAAATAATACAAAAATGAAAAGAATATTTTTATCAAAATAAACGGGTGATAATACATTCTCACAAGTTGAACATCTTCCACTAAGCTATCAGCATCACAAATACTATCAAAATAAGATAAAATGAATTAATTAAATTCCAAAACAGTGGTTCAGTCCATGCATGGCAGCAAATTGATAAGAGTGAAGAGTCAAATTCTTCAAAATATTGTGCATTAATGTTCCATTTTTCAACTTTCAACATTTCCCAACAGCCCACTAATAAATTTTCTCGGATTCTCGGAGAGACCATATATATAATGAAATCACGAGTCTCTCTCGCAAGATAAAGTATTCACATGACATTAATGTGCATGGAGCCCATGCTGCTGGTATTAACCAATCGACTAATGATTCCATGTAAGTAGTTAATTCAATTAATATATTAATGATGTACATGAATAGTAAAAAATAAATATTTATTTAAAATTTAATATTTAAATTAATTTTTAGTTTTTTTTTATTGTCACCCAGTGTCTGAAAAGTAGCGCTAATTCTTTAACTCACGTAGCGTTAATGGTTATGTGCACTGACCACAAGTTAGAGTCTCGGCCCACTGTCGAGCCCGACTATTCTGATGTCGTCCCAAATCGCGTGTCTGACTATAGCAGATGAGACTCTCAACTAAAATTTTCTACGTTCAGAGGACTCAAAACTCGAGACATACTCAGTTAAAACTTCAAAAGCGAACCTACTTTATAGATATCATACATGTAAATCTATTTTCACATATATATGTATATGTATAAGATCATTTTTGTATTGATTAATTAATTAATTTACGAGGAGTTGGATTGCATGCAGTACTATAATAATATAATCTTAACTTAATCGAAAACAAGAAATAGTCATATTTGGCTGCTGGTTTCAAGACTATCCAAGATCTTAGCCCAAGGCATGTCCAGATCATACGCTACTGCTGCTGCTGCTGTTGTGGGATTCTTCACGGCCGTATCAGCATCGGCCGCCGCCATTAATGCTTCTTCATCAGGAGCTCCAACTTCTTGGGTGTCTGAAATCTTCGCAGCAACAGCAACGGACGAGGGAGAAGGATATTGCTGCTGCTGGACGAGGAGATCAGAATTAGTATCCACTGTGCTCCTGGACTCGGTGTCTGATGAGGAGGAGGCTTCGGCGCCATGGACGACGCTCGCAGTAACTGGTTGCTGCTGCTGTTGCTGGCATGTGTGCTCCATGATGTAGTTCACGTAGAACTTGGGCGGGTAGCTCTCTTCGTCGTCGTCGGCGGCAGCGGCGGCCTGCTGAACCGTCTTGGTCGCCGGACACCTTTGCTCTTTGCTGTATGTGCACCTGAAGTAGCTCCTGTATGCACATGCCCCCAATTACAATAATTTTACAAACCAATTTGTTGAACAATTAATTCATGTTTTAGATTGAATTTTATTGATAATACCTTAAATCTTAATCCAATAAAAACTTATATGACCTTCTACGTACGCAGGGGCGGACCCACATATATGCTCTCAACTTTTCGGTATATAAAGTATATATATACGTATATACTAATAGTTATAGTCAATAAATAAATTAAATACTAACAAATTATCATAATTAGCTAACTGACATAGTGGATAAGTGGTTTTAACAAACATCTAGAGGTCTAGGGTTCAAATCCAATCCCCTCACATATTTTTTTAATTTATTGTTATATATTTTAGTCCCCCTAACATTTTGGCCCCTCCTATCTTTTCTTCATGGGTCCGTCCCTGTACGTACGTCAAGGGCGGATCCACATAGACGATGGGGGGCCACGGTCCCATCTAACTTTTTGATGTATTAAGTACATATACACATATATACTAGTAGCTGAAGTCAATATATAAATAAATATTAAGAAAGTAATAAAATTATGTAGTAGCTTAAGTAGATAGATAGATTTAATTTATATTCTATTGTTCAAATCCTACTAATGATTTATTATTTTGACCTCTCTCAATTTTTATTATTTTGCTTCTATATATTTTGGTCCATCTACCTTTCATCTCTAGGTTCATCCATGTCCTATGCATCATAGTCGTCGAATACTTGGGGCGACGAAGTCACCAGTCCCATGTGGAAGTCTCACTATTCGGTCAGCGAGTCTGAGAGGGGTGTAAGAGAGGATCCCCTGCGGGAGCTCGGGGGCAAAGCCCTCGAAACTTAGATATCCTTAGAACTTATATTTTCTATTTTGTATTAGGAGTCTATATATAAATTCTTTAAAATTTAGGTTATTTTGTATGTTGTATCATCTACTATTTTATCACATCAAAAAGATAACTCTAATCGTCGCCCGAGGATGTAGCCCAGTTAAAGATAAACATCGTGAATTCATATGTCTTCTCTATATTGATTTCTCACTCTCGCCTATTCTTTCTTAACAAACTTAATTATAGATCGATTCATATGGAAAACCAAACCAAGTAATCGATGCAGGTACCTTGGATATTTATCCCTGCTGATATTTTTCTGGCCATACTTCCTCCATTGGTATCCATCTTCATACGGCACCGTGGTGGCAATGGAACAGTGCGACGAGTTCTTCCCCCTGCATCCATCCATCCATCCATCATTAATTAATTAAGCACCAAAGTTAAAATTAAGCCCTATTCTTGCATGCATGTAACTATATAATTAAATCAATCAACGGAGGTTGAGGTGGAGTATATAGTGACTCCTCCCCGTTTAAGCAGAGGTCTCGAGTTCGAACCCCCTCCAACCCGTGACCGATGCGCATAACCGTTAGCGCCGCGTGAGTTGGAGAATCGGCGCCGCTTCCCGGACACCGGGTGGCAACCGAAAAAAGAAAACTACATAATCAAATCTGTCAGCTGCTTCGATCAACTTACCTTCTCATCTTACGGCTTTCGGGCGTTTCTTCGTCGACGTCGCCGGCCCCTCTTCCGGAGCTCTTCCTCTTCTCGCCGGAGCAGCAGCTGCTTCTCTGATCGACGACCTTATCGGACCCGTCCGCGGACGATCCGCCGCCGGCTGCGGCCGCTTGGAGCCTGGACATGGCGGAGGCGGAGCACCTGAGCGTTTCCCTGAACAGCCGCCCGGCCAGCTCCGTGCGACAGTCGTCGGCCGGCAGCAGAGGGAGGACCAGCGCTTGCAACTGCGCCGTCAGCTCGTGGGCCAAGTTGACCTCCCAGATAGCCGCCGCCGGCGCGCCGTCGCCGGGCTCGCACGCCGGCTGCTCCCCGGTGATCGCCGGAGCCGACGACATTGATCAATTCTGGAATCGTTCTGATCTCGCTGTCTTAGTTTACATGTAGTACTACGCTTATATATAAATATATAATATATGTATATATAAGCAAAATAATGTTGCACGCAAAATGGACAAATTAATTAGATACTATTTTGTTTTTTTATAATGTTTGGAATTAAGAACTATTAGATACGTTTAAGTTTCACGTGCAAGATTCGCGGTTTCTCTCCGATTTCGTTGTCTCCCTCGAGGAAAAAAAACTATTGTTTGAAACAAAGTTTTGGGAGTTATAATCATAAAAAAAAGAGGATAAGAAAGAAAAAAAATAGAGGATAAAGAAGAGACTCCAATGGGAAAATACCAGGAATGAATAAAACTTAGTATATACCATTTTTAATATGTGGACTAATATTAATTTTTTAACATGTTTATTTGCTCAATTTGCACTATTCTTTTTTTTTTTTGACATGTCCGAAAATAATATTATTCGCATGAAAAATACAAGTAGTCGTGAATTTAATAAAATCACGTATTTAAATGTATTGATAATGCTTTGAATCTTAACTCAGTGATCAATCTTACATGCCCTTAGTGCATCTGCTCGAATAATTGGGCGATGAAGCCATCCGTCCTATACAAGGGTCTCGTTGTCTTTTTCTGTATGCGAATTTATCTTTCTCATCTCATATTCGCAGCAAAATGAGAACAGTGTTAGTATTTTTTTTTTTTAATGTCTAGAATCGATTCAATTGCTACCTTTCAAAATATTATGCATCTTTCTTTTTATCAATTCGATCAGCTACTTGTTTTTTTTTTTGGTACAGAGAAGAAAAACAATAGTGAACAATACAGGACGATATCCTATTCAAATCTTAACGTTTTTTTTTAAATATGTATTTTTTTGTTATTGTTTGGTGGATTTTAATTGTGTATTTAAATATGACACCAACTTTCTTATGTTTTGTTCTGAAAGGTTGGTCCCTTTTTTGGTGCATGAAACACATGAGCTTTGAATGTCACCGAAGTGACAAAAGAAACACATGAAGTTTGTAGAGAGATGACATAAAGACAATGATGAGAGTTGGGTGACATCGAATTATTCAAACTATGGCAATATTATTTATACAAAGTCCAAGTTCAAGTCCAATTCCAAATTTTACATTGAAAGAAATTGGACGAAAATGATAATATGAAATTACGAGTTCAGGTGGTTGTCAATTTTAATCGAATGAGAAGTCCCATATTACTTTATTTTGTCCTTCTTAAGGCATGTTTGATTAGAACGAAAGAGGATAAAAGAGAAAAAAAAAAGAGTTAATATTTTAACTCTATTTGATTGCAAATTTTTAATGAAGAGAAATAAAGAGTTTTCTTCATTTATCTTCATTCATCTTTTTAAAAAAAAATAAACACCAAATTAAAATATAAATAAATATTTAAATTTATTTATTATTTTAACTATATATAATCAAATATATAAACATATTTATTAAAATATATTCATCCAACAAAAAATTATAATTCACCTCTCTTCCTCCTTAGATTCAAACAAGATTAATTTTTTTCACATTCGTTCTCTTTCATTTCATTTCTTTTCTTTAATTTTTTTCCTCCTTTACCTTCCAACCAAATATACCCTTAGTTCATATGGTTTCCTTTTGTTTACTTGACTTAAGAGGCACAACAAAAGTGCATAAAAGAAGATATTTGCAAGTGGTAAACTTACTTGTTCTGGCCATACAGAGATGAGGCCAAATATTCGAATGAAGCATTATCATGGTTGAAGCACATGAGAAGGAAAATAATGTGTTCCTTAGTCATCCCAAGCATATCATTAGTAGCACCTACTTTCTTGAACGCAGCAGTGGTGAGCATGTACCGGTATTTGCCCTCAGTTTATTAATTCGGGGCATTAAAAGATAACTTTAATAATGCATGCAACTCTTGCTTCCTTCTTCGCAGCAGTTGCTACTCTTTCCCCTTTCTTCTTGCCATCTGGTACAATGCTGAAGGTTATTCACGTATTACAGCAAAGAGTTTATATATATAATATGAGAAAAAGGAATGTGTAACGCACTTGTACAAAAAGGTGTTGATAATTTATTTTGTAAAAAAGTGTCATTACTGTTTAATATGCTACGCGCCCGCTCCATTAAAAATATGCTACACACTCTTTGGCCCCATATAATATGTATATGTAACTATGCATTACAGCAAAGGCAGTCTTTGCCCCCAATAATATGTATAATATGTATATGTTTTTTTGAAAAAGGAAAGGATGACTATACGTAAAAGGAAAGGAGGACTGTAGTTGTATAATATGTATATGTAACTACAAATTACAGCAAAGGTTATCCTTCAATATGTAAAATTTGTATTTACCATATTAGGACCTTGCCAGTTGCCTATGTAACTGCATTTCCAGACTCCATGCCAGCAATCTTTCTTTATCTGTTCCACTAGGAACTGAAAAAGAAAGTATGAGCAAGTCCCAAACAAAGAAAATTCCATCATAAGAAACAATACACGTACAAAGCACAGGTATAAACAGAAGAAGGATCAAGAGCACACCAAGTCGTGTTCAGTATAAAAAGATGTAGCTCGGCCAAAGGAACCTGCACGACCTGTTCTTCTGATTCGATGAATGTAATCGTCCATAATCTGCCATTGCCAAGTGAGATAAAGCATTCCAATAAATTGATAGCACCAAATATTGTAAAATATCATTGATTTTTTTTCCTATTCATGTTTCAATCATCCAAGACCTTTGGAATATCCAGATTGACAACACGAGTAACTCCAGCAACATCTAGACCACGAGAAGCAACATCTGTTACCTGCAAAGTAGGCAAAAGAAACTTATAAATAATCCAGAATACATGCCAAAATTTGATATAATGTTCTTTTTTTTTATTTTTCTATACTGGAAATGATGACGCAATATGTTGGCAAATCCCTTCCAGATATCAGACAGAGCCGCATCTTTTTCACTTTGACATCTCCCACCATGCAGGACAACTGCACGTAAACCTTGTGCTTCTAATGCTTCTACAATTTCATCGCATTTTGCCTGATGAAAGAAAATATGATTCACAATTACGTGATGCATCCAATTCATGTTTCTCTCATCACTGACCACAAGCACTTTATATATTAGACAGAGAGAGAGAGAGAGAGAGACCACTACCAAACTAAGTCTTAAACTAAAGACCCATAACTGACAAATAATAAGAGAACTAGGAAATTAATGAAAGAAAAATACAAGTAAAAAAGTTTAAACTAAAGACCATAACTAAGACTACACTAAGGGGCATGAGGTCCATAACCACTCTTCTGACGCCTGCACTCATAACAGACTAATAGAGAACATTAAAAAGAATAATAGAGAACTCATATCAAAGACAAGTAGATAATGGAGTAAGCTCTATCAGCACAACACCCAGTCGCTGCATGTTACAACCAACTCCAACAGACTCACTCCTATTTGTGAAGCGTTCAACATGTCTCACGCATCCACTATTAACTGCTATGTGCACAATCTACTTGTATAAATAGACATGTTAATGAAGCTACAATAATTAATAAAACAAGTTATTATATCGTACCAGAGCTAAGATGTAATCACCTTCCCAATTCTCCTCCTCCTCCTCCACCCTCTCAGTCCCAGACGTGGAGTCCATCTGTGTCATAACACCACCGACATCTCTCAACAAGATTGATCATTTTCTCTCCCTTAAATTAACTTCTACTAATTATCCGCTATGGACCACCCAATTTCGTCCATTGCTACGTAGTTTCAACCTAGAAGTTTTGGTGAATGGAACAATAACTGCACCAGCACCTCGATTGCCACCGTTGCAGCTCTACGTCACCTGTAAATGACCATGTTACAGAAAACCATTGACATCTGATATATGCAAAAGTTGTAAATGGCCATGACATAAGAATTCATAGCAAGTTACTTTTACCTTCCTTTCAACACACTGGGTAAGTGGAAATATGTGACCAAAAGTCTCTGCCTGAGAAGCCTCATCGACATTCACAAGAGGATATGATCAATCTACATAGTATTGACAACAGTATTTGAGTAAAAAAAAAATATGGCAATTAGAGAGAGTCGCAAGAAAGCAAATTAGCAAGAGTGCATCTGCACACATCTAATGAAATGACTGTATTCCTACATAAAAGTTGCACAATTTTACTAAAGCAATGTTCTTAAAAGAAAAATACTAAAGCAATTATGATAAAAAGTTTCACTTTTGTGGCAACTAGAAATGAAAGAAAATATGTAATACATGATGGATAATAGAAAAAGGCAATTATGGCATTTAAAACTGGGTTCAAATAGATAATGTGGTCAAAACTTCAGAACATAATGGTTAGTTGAAGTGAAAAACCTAAATACTCTGTGGCTAACTGACAAACTGGCTGTCAGTTTGGTGTCTTTCTTTGTGATAGTGATTTGAGTGATCTAATTTATACCAAGGATAATTTATTTTCTTTATCAAGCAATAAGTTTCTTGCTCTGATGCCTGTCATCAGCAAAGAAACCCTATAATTGCTATCAATAACAACAGGCAAGCACCACTTTATCTTTCTCATAAAACTCATGGCATAGTCTAAACTCTAAAGTGTTTCGATCAAAATCCAACTGTGCATTTTAAAGCATTCACAGTGTTCCTAAAAAGGATAGAAACAATGAAGCATTTTAAGAAGATTCTAAAACACAAGAAGCACCACAAGTAAAATGGTTCAAAGAAATGGTAACTCAAGGCAAAATGATCCATAAGATATTCTAACCTTCTCATTTTCCATAATCTTCTGCAAAGTTTGTGACGCAAGTGGGTTACACACTTTTGCAACCTTGTACTGGCTAACTGAGATATTCCTAGAAAGAGCATCAAAATGACTGATAAATTGATGATCAATATGAAAGAGGTAATTAATGTAAGAAAGAATTATAAGTTGTTTGATAATCAGACATCAAAGCTCAAATTTAACCATTGATCTTAAGATGATCAAGTTTACAGTTATGGACCAAAACAGTTATGGACCAAACCCCGACATTTTTTTTCTTTTTTTTTACCCAAGCCAACAATAAACACTATACTGCTATAATAATTATGGAAAAAATGGAGGTGCTCCCTACTTAAGTAGGGCGCACCATGCTACCTATGATTTTAACCGTAGGATCTTTAATCTATGGTGACTTGATTTAGGAGAGAGAAAAAAAAGTAGGAGAGAGAAAATTTAACAATTACAAGCTCAAGAAATAAAATACAACCACAAGAATCTGAATAAGAGCCAACATGGCCTATATCAAATAACAATCTGAATTTGACAAAAGTAAATAAAGCAGACAAGTGAATAATGACCTACAAAATTACCTTCTAAAAAAAAGCCTATAAGATTATCTGTGCCAGTTTTTCAATTTTTAGCAGCATAGTAGCATTAAAAAAAGAGTCTGGGGCTTGGATGGAAGATTTTGCACAACTTATAAAAGATTTTAAAATGACAATTGACATCAGTTATTTTAATCAGATTATGATTTCCCCTAATAGATGGTGTATCAACATCTTGTAAGTTACAACTTAACTCTAACAACAGGTTTTGTTCTTAAGTTTTGTGACATGTTTGGTACAACAAATAAAATCAAAGGCCAAAAGGGAGTGCTGCAAAATAGCAGGTTGCAAGGAGAAAAGGCATGCCTGTGCAACCTTACATCTAATTTTTGCTGAGGATGTTTCCAGGCTCCAAAGCCATGACCAAAGAAAAGATCTAATTACATTCAGGTTCCCTGGTTTAATAGAAACGTGGATCAAAAGGAAGGGTCAATTTTCCCATATGCATACAATGTATTCTCTACTATTATACATTTATAGATCAATTACAAAAATAGTGGTCATTTTGACCAACTGCGGCATGTTCTTTTCCAGAGAATTGTGAAAAAGATAAAGAAAAAAATCTTCACCATAAGAAGGTTCATCACCTCTGTCTTGTGAATAAAGAACATTGGCAATACAGAAAAAAGGTTTGCACCTCTCTAATCTGTGGTTCGAAGCCCAAATCCAGCATTTTGTGATGTAGAACAAAGAAAGAAATTCTTGACAGGGAGGTATTTCCTTGTTGGAGATGATCCATTAATCTTCCTGGTGCGGCAACAAGAACATGAACTCCTGATGTAGCTCAGACCTCTGCATATAACAGAGGAAACAAAAACAAGTGTCCTAAACTCGAAGTATGTTTCAATTTTTTATAAACGAGTCGTAGACAGAAAATATAGTTGAAAACAAATTTTGGGTGGAAATGAGTTGAGAAAAATATTTCTGAAAAAAAATACTATTTCACTACATTGGTTATGTATTAAAGTAAGCGTAATACTATAAATGAAGCATATTTGATCAATAACATGAAAGATGGAGTCTTGAGGAAATATTTTTCCCTCAAAAAGAGGTGAAAACATTTACCCCAAGATTGTATTTAAGTTTTTTACCAACAAAAAGTCTTTTTCATTGACTAAGATTTTCCTGTATACCAAACAAAAAAATGAGGATAACATGTTTTTAAACTATTGTCCCCCAAAACAAGCACAACCTTAATGGGAAAAATAGCCAAGACCACAATCAGGTAGCATGATTCCTGTCATCACTTAGACAACTGATTGACGAATATGGAATACAGTTTATAGGTAATTAAAAGAAGAAATCACATGCTGCCTAGAACAGGAATCATGCATAATGCATATCACAAGTTTCAGCTAGATCTAACATAAATCGACAAACTCCTTAAGAGACGAAGCTGATTGACAATCACACTAGAACAGTACGCAATAAGAACCATAAAGGTGGCAGTGTTAGGCCATAGAAGTTACCTGCCCTGAAATATCTCTTCTTCCTACAACTATGGCAGTTCTGAACTCTTCAAGAGATTTGCTAAATGCCCTGACCTGCAAGTCACAACCACTTCGACTCATGAAATTGCACAATTTCAGCAAACCTACTGCACATAGAAAGGGCTTTAAAGGTATAACATTATCTAGAAGCTTCTTTGATTGTATTATCTCATTTAAAAACTTGGACAATTATCAATATTTCTATTGGTAGTATGCAATATTTGAAAAAAAACACTAAATATCAACTAAATTAAACAGCTGAATAAGTGATTTCTCATAGACGCACTGTAAAGGAGCAGCTCGCCCTAAATTAAGCTAACAACTACATGTAAACATATTAATGAATATTTCAGGTCCAACATATATTCAGCTACATATACTTTTACTGATCAAAACAATATCCAATTTGTAACCACCTTACGAAACAAAATTCGATGAACTTGTACCTCAAAAAATCAAGACTAAATTCTTACATTTGGCTTTTTTTTTCAAAGAACAATTCTGATAGACTTGTGCTCTTCGTAATCAGGTCATCATTATAAAAAAACAAAAGTGACGTGCAATACTTAAACATGAATCACCCTCAGAAACTGTCACTGCACATACCCACATGAAGGTTGAACTTTGTCCCACAATTACAGAACATTGGCGTCGCTCTAGTACCAAAAGGTTAAAATCCAAGATTCCGAACATATCAGAGAGAACAAAAGTATAGATACACATAAGAGAACCTCTCAGTGGTTTAACATAGAGCACAAGACATGAGTGCTCTTGATTTCTTTTCAAAGCGTACTCTGCAACCACAAATAAGAAAACAAGACATGCCGGAAACTAGAACATTAAAATGTGGTACCTCCTTAAGACACTGCAGTATGAAATCAAGAAACAAAAAAACCATATTAAGGAACGAAAAATCTAATAAATTCTGTTTCAGTTAGTAGCATAGAAATTCAAGCTTGAGTAGGAGAGGTCGAGATTACCTCTATCTCTATTTGTTGGGCATGTTCTCTTAAAGTAGGTGCCAAGACTAGCGCCAGTTGACCATCTCCAAACTGCAGAGATGGTGTGCCAATCAATGTTGTAAGAGAAGAAAGTAAATTACACAAGAAGAGAAGACTGAGTTTACATTCAAATGTCACCAACAAAGCCAAAGTATAATTAAAATACAAATGAAGATCTGGTTAGATTCAGGAATGATGTAATTTGTATTTAATGGGAGAGCACAAGTACTATCTTGTTGGTTCATTAAACAACTAATATAGAGAGGCATAGAATAGAGATAAAAGACTGTAACTGGTGGTAAGGTAAACATTTGTGCATGAAAATGAAGATTATTCGCTAAAAACGGAGCTATTCATACTTGAGAGAAAGGTAACTTCAAAAGTATAAGACGACATTGATACCTGAATCATGTGTATGACAAAAGCAGCAGTTTTCCCATTTCCAGTCTCAGTGCATCCTAAGAGATCTTTCCCAGTGAGGATGATAGGCTTGGCTTGTGCCTGGATAGATGTTGGCTTCTTGCATCGTGAAAAGTAATATCTTTCACGATGCTGGGATTCAAACACTGCAAGTCAACAGAGGATAGATTACAAGTTAGACTAAAATTCATGAAGAATATCTCATCTAACACCCACTAACACAAACATGAAAAGAGAAGAAATATAAAGTGAAAGTTATTCAATGTACCATATCATCAAATGACTCCACAGCTGCAAGTGGAGAGGCGCAATCAGAATTGACTGTAACATCAACCTTTAGACGGGAACGTATCTCTTCAATCACGCGATAACAAGAGTGTGTTAGACAATAAGACCCAAAACTTCAGGTTGGAACAGCTATCTCCTTATTCTTTTTCTAATGTGGAAAAAGTTGAGTAGACAAAAGATGTAGGCATCGCCAGTTATCTCTTTACATTGTAAATCATACTTAGAGTTATCAGTGAATCTGAGTTACCACTAAATGGAAAGGCAGTGCTTTACACCATGACAAACACTATACTATGATAAACAATATATGGTTCTTTTTTAAGAAGAGTGTAAAACTGGAAAATCAATATTTTGTTAAATTACTGGAAACATATGTTTCCCAATTTCATGTTCAAATCTTAAAAATGCAACACTCTTACCAAGTTGTCCATATAAATCTCAGTGTCACATTTATATATTATGCATTTAGATTAGCATGTACTAGTTTCAAAGAGCCCGGAGTCATCCAGAAGTTTCATGTGATAATTAGACAATCATTTGCCTCTAATAACATAAAGAATCTTTAGTGCATATTAGGTCATTCCTCCACCATCCACAACCATCAATCCAAACACTTAAATAGCCTGAAAAGGCATTCAAGAATGTATGTCAAAGTGTTCAAGTCAAATACATATACCTCGTAAACTCTTCAAAAGAAAATATTAATTTAAGTGTGTCTTTGAATTTGAGAGTGACGATTCAACTTCAAACCAAGTTCGAGTCACTTGGCTGTTCAGTTGGTTTCTAATGTTTTTTTATTACAACTGAAATTCAACAATTGAATCAATTCAAGAAGATATCCGAATGATTAAAGTAGGAAAGGAACACTGCAATGACATAAACTAAAAGAAACAGAATATTGAAATTACATAGAACCGGGAACTTGGAGTTAAGTGGAAAGAAATTCAGACTAAGAACAGCGAAACTGAAATGGGATGAAGGATCGAACTTCCCTTACAAAGTTCTCTTTATTGCAACCATAACTGCATACTTTTTGCATTTCTGCATTGAGTGTCTTATCCTTATCTTCATCTCCAAGCATTTTATATTCTACTTTCTTTATTTTCTTGGAAGTGCTTTTTCTTTTTTTTTTTTTTTTTT
>LTAE01000537.1:68877-80055 GCA_001647135.1 Pontederia paniculata
ATAATAATAATAATAATAATAATAATAATAATAATAATAATAATAATAATAATAATAATAATAATAATAATAATAATAATAATAAATTTTCCGCTATCAATTAGATTATGCCTATTAATTTTGTTACCCAAAACCAAAAGTCACACATGAGACATAAATAAGTCTGTTTGAAACGGACTTAGAGACCACCAAATTTCGGCGTTCAATCAAGTTGCCCAATTGTTAGTTGATCTGATCTAGAATTTAGTGATCATGCAGAAAATAAGAGTTGCCTTTTGTTGTAATTATAAGAGGGGTTAATAGTTTTTCGCCAATCAATATTTAAAACTCTTAATTTGATCACAGAAAAAAAAGTGCTACAAATTTAATAAAGAGTTTAATGGATGAAATACTCTTCTTGTGATTTATCCTAAAATACTCATATAATTAATCATCTATTTTTAAATGAGTTCAATGTAGATGCTCCCTAGTTACCTATATTTTCAATTGTCTAATCTTAAATGTATTATGAAGATTAAATTTTCTCTCTCTTATTTTTTTTTCTCTTCTAAATCTATCCACCATACATTATTCACCCTACGATTAAAAATGTAGGTAAGTTGTGTTTGGTGTAGCCGTGGGAATCGTACTTTTTCTAAAGCACAATTTGCTTTCTCCCAATTTTCTATTTGATGAAAAATTTTGGAGCTGCTTTTTCTCAAAAATAGTTGTAGATTTTTTTGTAAAGTAAGGAATCTGTCCTTTTTCCCCACAGCACCTAACAGATAGCTTTATTAAGAGCTTGCTTTACTTAAAAGCTTTCCCAAACGCAGTAGTAAGTAGGGAGCACCTCCATTTTTTTCTTTTTAAATTTATAATTCATATTAAAAGAGGAGAAAAAAGAGATAAGTCAATGATTAAAATATTTTAGTTAGATAATTTTAGGTTATTTTAATCTATGTTATAGATTTTAAAATAAACGGTTAATTATATAGGTGTTTTAAAGTAATTTTTTATGAAGGATATTTCACTTTTATTAAATTTTTAATAATTAAATAAAAAAGTTAATTTATAACAATTAGTTAATTAAGGTGTGCTCCAAAATTAATGCTTGCTGGTAGCATTGAGATAGTTACAGTACAACAACTATTAAATTGCAAGTTGCACCACAAAAAGCAGGAAGCATTAAAAATGGCTGTTTCACTTCTCAAACTCTGCTGCCTACCGGTACGTGTCTCAAGGCAGAGAAGGGAGGGAGCTGCATGCAAACCTACCGGGAAGCTCAACAAAGCAGGATGGAATGGTATCGAAGGGATATTAATTGACATCTACCACTCTTCTTCCATGGCTTTTGCCTGCTCTCTCTCTCTCTCCTCTCTCCCTCTCTCTCTCTCCGTTGACTGCCATGGCGAGGAGCAAGATCTGGAGCCTGCTGCTCGTGTTGTTCCTGGGTCAACTGGTGTCCTCCTTCTTGAGCGTCTCCAGCTTCACCTCCTCTCTCATAGCTCAACTCGGTGACCAACCTTCACCTCTCTCTGTTTATGGAGCTCTGATACTTGAAGCATTGAGAATTCATGGCGTTGACCCTCTTTCTCAGGTACTGATACGCCGCTCACGCAGTCTTTCTTCGCCTACGTCGCCCTGGCTCTCGTGTACGGCGCCATCTTCCTCAGCCGCCGTCAGAAGCTGCTGGTAATGATCAGCTTGTCCTGCTGATCAATTTGTGGCAGGTTTCCATGATACATCTCCTGAACTTTTGCAGGTTCCCTGGTACTGGTATCTTGCTCTGGCCATTGTTGATGTGCAAGGGAACTATTTTGGTAATCTCCTGCTCTTCCTCTTCCTCCTCCTCCCTGTGCATTCAAAAGTTTCAGTGATAACAGCTGGTTATATCCTGATGCCCAGTTATTAAGGCTTACCAGTACTCATCAATTACCAGCGTCACGCTACTGGATTGCTGGACCATACCATGGGTCATAATACTCACATGGTTTGCTCTGGGGACAAGGTACTCCCTGTGGCAGTTCCTGGGTGCTGCAGTTTGCGTTGCAGGCCTCGGCTTGGTCCTTGTATCTGATTACCGTGATGACAGTGGAGGTGATTACTGAATTACCTGAAATCTTCAATTCAAGGTCATGGTCATATTGATGGCAGGAATGCAGGTGCAGTAGCTGAGTGTTACTGCAGAACTCTGAAAGTAGCTCTCCTTAATTTGCAGATGGGAAGAAGCCTCTTCTGGGTGATCTGCTTGTGATTGCAGGAACTTTTTGTTACGGATTGAGTAATGTGGGAGAGGTGAGTTGAATTTGACATGATCATCTTCACCATGTCTTCTTGAGATTGAATTGAACAGTATGGTATGTGAGCAGATTATGACTAAGCTCAAATTATTCAGGAATTTTTTGTTAAAAGGAAAGACACTGTTGAGGTAATTATGATGTTGGGGTTGTTCGGATCGATTGTCAGCGCAATCGAGATGTATCCTCCGCAGTTTCTGAAACCTGTACCGCAGAGATTTCATCTAAAATACTATTCAAATTTACTTTGTTAGTTGATGCTATCAAACTTATTGCTAGAATTTGTGCTGTTTTTTATATCGAATTTCCATAACTTGATAACTTCAGAGCTATTTTCGAGAGGAAAGATCTCGAGGCCGTCAAGTGGTCTTCCACAATGGTAAAGATCGCCGATCCACAAATTTCTGCTATAGCATCATCCATAGCTTTGTTATATCACTCACTAAAAGCAACTCAAATTCATGGCATGAAGTCTTTAGCTTTTTGGTTACATTAGACATTCAATGCATTTCTTGGCATGGATTGATTAGATAAAAAGCCTCCTTTTGTTTCTTATTTTTCAGATATCTCTCTTTGTTGGCTTTACAGTGGCAACCTTTTTGTTCTATACCTTTGTCACTTTTGTTTTGAAGGTAAGGTTGGGTTGCTAATTCAATGTAGAGTATTTCAAATATGTAGTTTTCTGGAAATTGGGACCCTTGTAAGAGTGCGTTACAGCTCACTGATCGAGCACTCTTGCGACGAAGAAGACGGGGGTTAATGAACATTCTATCATTTTAGTGTATCTTCAATCTATATAATTATGAACATCAGACATAGATCAAAGTAACTTTTTCATGCAGATGAGTGGAGCAACTCTTTTCAATCTGTCTCTTTTGACATCTGATATGTGGGCGGTCTTGATTCGCATTTTCTTTTACCATCAGAAGGTCACTGTAAATTTTACACCTATCAATATGTCTGTGTCCTGACTAGCAGAACTTCTGATGCCGGATTATTTTGTTCACATGTGATTCTTCTCAGGTAAACTGGTTGTACTACCTCGCATTTGGCACGGTGGCTGTCGGATTGATAGTTTACTCAGCGAAGTAATTCTCAAACCATTCTTAATCAAAGTTATGAACAAAGAAGAGAACCTTATCATGTTCTATACATTGCTTAAATTTTTCTACCTATGCATGTAATCAACACTTCTATGATATTCAAATGTATCAGTGAGAATGTTGCTGACACTGGCACATCCAATGCTGATGATGAGGCTGTAGATATACAGTATCAGTGGCTTACCGAAGAAAGTTCGATAACTCGACCATATGATTCTGTTCTGAGAATTCCGGCACCGACAGTTGAATCTGTAGATATCAGTCCATGACACTGCAAAATAGGATTGCTCCATGTACTTATCAGATTGATTGTCAAATCGAAATTCAATAATAGAGCCAGTAATTTGATCAGGCAATGCTGCGAGGCACCGATCTTTGTTGACAACTCTTTGGCACTTAACTGATTACAGCTTAATCTATTATTACTGAAATAGAATAATTATGTTGTTTGGGTGTCTCCTTTTAACTATTTTGCCTTTCAATTGATTACTATTGAGAAACATCTCATGCCATCTTTTCAATCTTCAAGAGTACACAATTCCAAAATCTTCACAATATTAATTTTCTCTTATTACAATATTTTATATTTTTATTTGGCTAAATTAAAGTTATTTTATTTATGTATGAAATATTTATTAGGTATTCTCTTATTTTAAAACATGTTAAGAAAAAAAATACTAGGTTGATATTTTTATATTAGAATTATTGTTTTGTCTTATATTTACTACTAAAATTATATATATGTATAATAAGTAATAGTAGTTTTATTTGAAATGAGCAATGCATGTGGTGAAAATTTTAATTTTCATAAAACTTTATTAAACATTACAGTTTTAAATCAATATGAAAAAATTGAAAAGTTGTAACCATAAAAAAATAATGACATAAGTAGAATTTATTTATCATAAAAAAAATAATTGAAAAATTATTATAATAAAAGAAAAAAATACAAAACTTAAAGAGAGAAAATATGATGGAGATTTTTTTAAAAAAATCGTGGAAACCATTAAAGAATGGAAATAAGAAATTTTAAAATAAAGTTGAAATGAAACACTTATCTAAGGAATTTTTTTTCTACTTCCGATCATAAATTGAAATGAAACACATCTAAGAAAGATTTCCACCGAATAAAAAAGAAAGAAGGAACACATTTTTTTCCCATTTTTCGGAAGTAGAAAAAAAATTGACAAGTAACAAATCAAGAACGGAGAGAGAGAGAGAGAGAGAGAGAGAGAGAGAGAGAGAGAACAGAAGATAGACAATGCATTCCAAACATTTTATTGCAGCAGATGACAGCATGGCCATTTTAATGGCGTTTCAGACACCAGAGATTGAAATGATACACCTGACAGTGATGACAATATTTAGTAATGTGAGCACAAAGATAGCACTTAAACTAAGATTTCGTTTTTCTATCATCATAAATGTGGAAGGAAAAGAACAGTCAAGATCTCAAGGCATCCTGAACAGTTCTTTCTGTAGATCTTCTTTTTAATATTCTTTCATGAATACTGTTGTGTGATATTCTAAGTAAAAACCCTCAAAAAGAACAGTTCCACAAAAACATTTTGATTCATGCATGGGAATTTATCATGATGTTCTAAGTATGTGTGGATTAGTGAGTATAATATAATGCAGATTACAGCAGAAAACCAGCTGAGCTAAGTTACAAGTCCACCTCAAAGCTGGTTGTGGTTGTTTTTACCACTTCAGCAATTTGAGAGCAATTTCAAATTCGCTTCAACATACGAAGAATATAATTGTTGCGGATATCGGACGAGAGAAAAAAGATCGCATGCAGAAGAAAATATACAAGATTTACGAGATTCATTCTTAATTGAATTGTCTTTGAAAGACCGAAGAAACATTATTGATGAGAGAGGACACAAAGAATTATGATAACTTAGACTGCTTTTTAATCAGAACCTTAGGGATCATAACAAAAGATGAAAATTTCTCGAGATAGAACTTTATACTAGTTTTTATGACACCTATCACAAAAATTTAAAATTCCGACTCAAAGGCAGAATAAATTCCAAAAAATTTAATTGCGGAGGGCTTCGTATACGAGTACTCCTTTAACTGCAGAGCATGTTACAGATTTGAGAAACAGATGATCAGCTGGGCTATGATTCAAGATATTATCAACAATGATGTGGAGTCTGAATTTTGAGAAATCCAATGGCACAAGACCAGCTCAAATGTCCAGAGGTTAAGAACAGTTGGAATTATGCAATGTATCCATTTTCTATAATGGTGTGATATTTAGAGGACCTCAGATGTGTCTTAGATGACTTTTCAGATAAATACCTTTTCTCGAATTCCATTTTCATAATTTGATATCATTGTGATTTGGGGAAGAGTAACTGGAGTTAACTAATTACTGTAAGACAAGTCTACAAATCCTTTATCTTGCTGTTAATGTAATCACTTTCATTGAGCTGTCTTTCTATTAGTTTGTTCCATGCATTAAGAAGATGGCATAAACTCTGTTGGACTGTCCCCCTTTTGATCACTTGAACAATAAAAGAGTTTGCCTCAGTGGCAGGTTGAGGCATGTGGAACTTCCAAAAGCTTAGCAATGTGTCATGCTTCCAACCTCATATCCATTGCTTGGCTGCAATGGCAAATGACATTAAAATGATGGGATGTCTTCTGTAAAACCATGTATAAGATTTAGATATTATGTTTACTCTCCTCATTAATGATGGTGATCAAAATGTGGAGACACTCAATTATAACCATGAAAATAGTCTTAACATTCTTGGCGACGACAGTAATTTCTGCGAGTTTGTAAATTTATAAGAATCGTCGAAAATCAAGTCATTTTGAGGTGCAATATTTCAGAGTAGAAGTTGCAACAGGGCCAATTAATTTGCTTGGACAATCCCTTGGATTTGGAAGGTGCTATTAGTTACACATTTCCTTTACATGGACTGATAACTCCAGTCACTGTTCTCAGAAATGTCAGCATCTGCAGACATTAATGTTGTCCCTTTTGCTGCCGTTCTATTTGTCAGTGAAAACAAAAGAAAGATTCTTGGAGATGGGAATACCTGTAAGAGTAATATGTGTTGCTCACATGAACTGGAAGCATTTACTGATTTCATAAGTTCAAGGGCCCATAATTCCATATCCCAGGTAACAAACATATATAGTCCTCAAAATATGGTTGCAATTTATTGGGTATGGATTTATAGTACCATATTTGCTGGCCTGTTCCTATGAATTTTCTGCACTTTTCATCATCTTTGAGCAATGCAGAACTGTAAAAGAACATTATTTTTCTTTGCCATCTATAGCTGTATAAATGTGGTCCAAGCTTTTCACCTGAATTTGCAGTTGGAGATTGGTCCACTTCTTTCTTAAAATTTTCTCAAGGCTACTAAAATTTTGCATGTTTGCATCTGTCAGAGGGCAGCATGAAGTAACAACTTGCTGTTTAACAGCCACTGAAAAGGCAAATTCACATGAAATCATATCGAAATGACAGGAGCTATAGGTTTGAACTTTCCTTGAGATCATACAAGAGAGAGGACATCTTTTAGCTGAGTCTTTTCTGAATTCTAATGACTGGTAACAGAAGATTATAGAATTTGAAAATGCATGAAATTTTGAATTACATTTGGAGGACTAAATATCATTCATTGTATGCAGCAGCTCTTATTTTGCATTATAGTGATGAAAACATCTTAACTAAAGCTATTGCATTGATCTTGTTTCTAACATTAAGGCATAGAGCTGATACAAGGATGATTGGGAAGATGTTTCTACTTTGTATTCCATCTCAGGAACAATTACCTGATTTCTCTAGTAAATCTTCCAGCTCTGTGGGCTCATCCAGAAGCCATTTCTCCAGCAAAGATAAGGGATGTTGTGCATGTAGCTTCTGCTCTTCAGCATCATCACCAGTTGCCGTAGTTTCGAACCCAACCGGAGTTTCTTCGGATGATGATAGCTTCTTACTCGCAATCCAGTCCGGCCGGTCGAAAGACAGCGAAGGCTCGACTTCTTCATTGCAGAGGAGATGATCCTCTCTCACATTCTTAATTCTTCTGAACGAAACCGAAGAGCTGCTGCTGTTGCTGCCAATATGATGCTTACCTTGACATAATTGTGCAACATCGGCCGCAGGAACGGATTCCGTCCACCCTTCTGGGAGCTTACAGATGTTCTCTGAGCTAGAACTGAGTGAAATAGTATGGTTCATGGTGGCCGAGGCATCTGAGCTTATTCCATTTCCGCTCACTGCAGCTTGACCCTTCTTGATCTTTTTCTTCAGATGTGTGTTCCAGTAGTTCTTGATGTCATTATCTGTTCTCTGAGGAAGGTATGAAGCTATGGCTGCCCATCTGCATGAACAGTATCTGCTCTGAGAACTTAATTTACAAACTCTCAAAGTTCTTAAACATAAACAGATCAATCAATGCTTAATTTGCTGATTTAGGAAGAACAACAAGCCTACCTGTTACCCAGCAAAGCTTGGAGATGAATGATGACTCTTTCTTCATGCGAGGTGAAGTTGCCTCGCTTGATTCCTGGTCTGAGATAGTTAGTCCATCTCAATCTGCAGCTCTTGCTACATCTCATCAGACCTGCAAAACAAATCATATAGAAGATAATATACAAAAGTTTCATATATATGCAAGCAAAAGAACACATGAATTGCCACACACACCAGTTTTAGCAGGCACTGATCTCCAGTTCCCAGGGCCATGTTCTTGGATGTAGGAGACCAAGATGATGTCCTCCTCTGGCGTCCAAGGACCCTTCTTGATGCCAATTTCCTTGTCACAGCATGCAGGCCTGCGCATGGCTATGTTTTTTAATTATCTCAGTGACAACTAGCTATCAGCTCATGCATGCATGCATGCATGCAGTGGCTTCCTTTTTGCTCCTCACTACCAGCACTGTGTGTTGAGCATCTTGACATGCATTGTTTGTGTGGAGTGGGAGTGACTTATAAGGATTTACTTGTGAGAGATCACCTGCACTTCAATTTTACCTGTCATCATCTACTTCTCTGACTCAATTGCTTCCCTTTTCCTCTTCCTTCTTTTTTTTCCAGGAAACAAAGTTGGCTGTTATTTTTTCTTGTTTCCTCTTATTATAGTCAGTTGAATAAATGCTTTTAAGTATTAATTTCCTTTCTTTTTCTTTTACCGGAAGAAAGATATAGTTTGTAGTATTTAGAAAAAAAGAACATATATTTAAATTACATAATGCAGATAAAATCTTTACCATATTATATTATGTTCAGCAAACATCTGAAAGGAGGAAAAGAGCCGAGATAAGCTCACCACAAAAAAAAAATTACTATGATGGGGTACATCTGAAAAAAAAAGAGTATTAAAAAAGGTCAAAAGAAAAGTGAGAACAAATGCTATGGCCCAGCTCGGAAGCCTGTGGGTTGAGCTCAATTTTCTCAAATCCAACTCCAAGCATTGCTCCACCGCGATTGCGATGGAATTGTAAGCTGCTCTTCATCGTCTAGTCAGGTCTTAAATTTGAATCCATATGAATGTAAAAAGATTTCGTTGAGAGTTTCACCTACCAAAATCATGCACACGATGTGGGAGATACCAAATTAGTGGGGGCTATAGTAGACTTGACACTAATTTATGGACCGTACTGTCACACACTTAAACTTTTAAGTATACGTGACCTTAGTTTCTTCCTTCTCAGAGGCTAAGTCAGCCAACAACTTTCCTTCTAATTTTTCTTAGAAGCAAGATCCGAATTTTCTGAGTAGAAAGCAACACAAAATGCACAAGAATGTTTAAGGGGAAAATGAATACTTCATTGAGTTTTCAATCAAGTCTGGATGAAGGCCAGAACCCACATATATATAGTCTACACATGGAGTAGTTAGAATAACTACCCAGTTTACAATTTCCTCTAACTTACACCATTTCACTTAGTGTAATTTCTGAACACTTATACACTGTCACACATATTACAGCACATAATAATATTCCTGTAAAAACTCCTTACATAATATTCTGGCCAATATTATATACTAAACACTTAGATAACTACCTAGGACATTTTATCAAACACCTAGCGTGCATCCCAGCTAGCAGCCAACTCTTGTCCTATGGCTTTCGCGGGCTCGCAGCAGTATTTTCTCGGTCATTTAGGCAATGTGTTACAACTCTCCCCCACCGAAGTTGTTGCCGTCCTTGGCAATGCCTTGAATTTCGCAATCACATATGTAAACTGTCATAAATCATGCTCTCGCTACCAAGTGTCTTCAACTACTGGATAGTCCTTCCAACAAACCAAATATTCAGTGAAGTTTGGAAGGGCTCTTCTATTCTTGCACTCCTTCAAGATTTCGAGAACCTCTCTGTCGTAGGACTTAGTCACATTTATCGGCGGCCAAGAAGGCTCACCTCTTTTCGGATCTTCAGGGTCCTCATAAAACGGCTTTATCATGCTAACATGAAAGACAGAGTACAACTTGAGTCTAGGCGGCAAATCCACGTGATAAACTACTTTACCAACTCGAGCAATTATCTTATAAGGATCTTCATACTTCCGAACAAGGCCTTTGTGAACTTTGCGAAGCATCTTGAACTGTCTCGTCCCTAACTTCACAAGCACCTTGTCACCAATCTGGTACTCAACATGCCTTCTATTTCGATCTGCAAATTTCTTCATCTTGCGGGCTGCCTTATCTAGAATTGCCTTTGACATCTCCAAGTTCTTTAGCCATTCCTTGGCAACTTAAAATGCAGTAGGGCACTTCCCAGCATAGTGCGCTGTCCTCCCAGCCGGAGTAATCAGCTGCCTACCCGTCACTAATTTGAACAGACTCTTCTGCGTTGCCTCATTCCTTTGCATGTTAAAGGAAAATTGGGCAACATCCAGTAATTTGGCCCAATCCTCCTTACTGGCGCCAACAAAATGCCTAAGGTAAATATTCAATATGTGATTTACCCTCTCAGTCTGGCCATCCGTTTGGGGGTGGAAGGCTGTGGAAAATCTTAAGTCTGTTCTAAGCAAACGGAACAACTCTCTTCAAAATTTTCTCGTAAATCGAGGATCCCTATCACTCATGAGGATTTCTGGGACTCCCCAAAATTTCACAATATGTTTTACAAACAACAAGGCTGTCTCCTTTGTCGTGCACTCCCTTGGAGCAAGGATAAATGTTCCATATTTCGAGAACTTGTCCACCACCTATATGATGAACCCACATCCCTCATATTTCGGCAAAGCTGAGATAAAATCTATGGTAACCATCTACCATGGTCTCTCAGGAATTGGTAAAGGCTCCAATAATCCGGCCTGCTTCTTCTGTTCGATTTTATCCTGCTGACAAATAAAAAAAGTGTGCACATACGCTTCGATATCTTCTCGCATCTTCGACCAAAAGTAAGCGTCTTCAATCAAGGCAAAGGTCCGAGCTACGCCAGGATGTCCAACCAACTTGGAATCATGGCAATCACGCATGATCATTCTGCGCAAATTCTCATATCGAGGTACAAAGATATGTCTACCCACGGTAAACAATAATCCTTCCTCTTCCCAAAACCGTCGAGATTTCCCGTCTTTCACGAGTCGCATCATCTCTATTGCTTTTGGGTCCTGGACCATGCCTTCCCGAATTTGAGTGTGAAAGTCCATTTTCACAGTTGTTATCATCGTCAACTTGGCTTTGTGACTCAGTGCATCTGCCACTACATTCGTTCTCCTAGTTTTATACTTCAACTGAAAATCAAATTCGGCTAAGAAGTCTTGCCACCGAGCCTGCTTCGGTGTTAATGATGCGTGTTAATTATGCATATAAAATT
>LTAE01000538.1:19566-41764 GCA_001647135.1 Pontederia paniculata
CATCCTGTGTCAATTTAGTTAAATAGAAAAATATGTGTAACGTACGTGATTTCATAAATAAGTTTAATATTTATACCAGATATTAAAACTATTTCTCAACCTTCTAATTTGCTAACAAGTTGATATTGTTTAACATTCTTGCACATTTACACCATTAATAATTATTTCATTTAAATTTATGCATCTATAATAGTTGAACATTTGTAAAGATCAGATATTTGATATTTGAGTTAGGGCACCAAACTTTTCTAAAATTCTTCTCTCACTATACTTATGTAATTTTGCAATGAGTTGCAATCTTAGTGTGTGTGGGTGTCTTATTGAAATTATACTTAATGTTTTCTTTTCGTTTTATGATTTTTTACATATCGACCTCCGTACTTTCTTTATGGTGTGCTTGTGTCCCATTGTTCTATAGATAATGTATATGCTGACTTGTGTTTATATTTTGCATTATGCACATAAAACCAAATCTTGCGAAAGAAAGATCATATTTTCTTGATAATAAACGACATTATCAAGTTAGCAAATGAGCAATTACGATCTCATCATCGATTATGAAGCTACATACTTATGGATTGAGTTTCATCTAAGACAGTCATCTTGGACCAAGAATTGAACTACATCAATATGGATGTGTTGTTTGCATTTTTCTTTATGCATGAACTATTTGTGGTTTGTTTTGGTGAATATTTGAGATAAAATTTAACTTAGAAAATGTATACAATTGATTTTTGTTTAACTTTTTTGCTAAAACAGAAATAGTCTTAACCATGCTATATCATAATATAAGTACGAATGCAACCATAGGCAAATTAATGGTTGATCATACTTAGCTTAATTGGATCAAAAACTAGTTTCCCTATAGAAGTTATTGTAAAGGAAATTATTAGTTCACGGAAATCAATTTCTGAATGAAGTATTCAAGTCTGTTTGCTTGGGGGGGTTAAGGAGAAGAAATAAAATGAGGTTAATAGTTTAACTATATTTAGTTAACTTTTAACGTAGAGGAATGAAGAAAAATGTCTCCTTCATTTTTCTCCATTCTCTTTCAAGATTTTATTTTTTTATTCAATCCCAAATTGAGGTGTAAAAAATGGAAAAGATACATTTAAAATCTATTTTTAATTTTAAGCATATGTAATTAAATATATAAATAGATACATTAGGATATATTTGTCTAATAAATTATAATTTTCTTTTCTTTCATTTAGTAATGTCATCAATGCTTTCACTTTCATTCTCTTTCATTTTATTTCCTTAATTTTTTCTTCTCCTTCGTTACATTCCCTTCCGTCTTAATAATTGTTGAATCAAATAGGCCCTTAGGTCTGGAACTATGTTTTACCTCGGCATCCTGTGCAATATCTATTTTGTTACCACACTTCCTTTGTTTCATATTGATTTAAGGCGTTGAATGTGATCATAAAGTCTTCATTAGCTATTGGGCAATTGCTTGGATTAATAGTAATTTAATTGAACTTATTATTTATGTTGCCTTAGATTTATGTGCTAAGAAGATTTTGTATCTCTATCAAGTTTTTAACCGATTCATGCAGTTGGAGTAGTTCTAATAAATAGTTTTAGTCTTTTATTCATTTATCGGTATAAGAAAAGCTTCATTTGATGATAAGATATTATTTGTTAATGAAGTGACACTTGCACAA
This sequence comes from Pontederia paniculata, assembly GCA_001647135.1. Lineage (NCBI taxonomy): Eukaryota > Viridiplantae > Streptophyta > Magnoliopsida > Commelinales > Pontederiaceae > Pontederia > Pontederia paniculata. The sequence continues at coordinate 21,234 of LTAE01000538.1, forward strand.
CAAAAGCTTACTTATTTATAAGCTTGATACAAACTCAGTTATATTTGAAGTAGAATTACACAAAGAGCAAGTAAACTAAGACTAAGAAAATAAAAAAAATTCCAACTATAACTAGAACTCGTGTTACTACTTTATACAAAAATTACTAGAACTCTTATTACTACTTTAATAAAGAAATATTAGGATTTCAGTTCCCACAATAAATAAGAAATCAAATAAAATAATTAAATCAAATTAATATTCTAGAACTCCTAATTTTAATAGGACTCTCCCTACATCACAAACATTCCAGTAAGTTACATTATTGTGCATGATAGATGCCTAGTAAGTATGAATGTATTGTATAGAGGAAAGCAAGTAATTAAGACGAGAATGATGTCAAAGGCAGAGAAGAAAAACATACAATATAAACTTTTCATGAAATTTTTAAAGTATTTTCTCACTTTCGTGATTGTAAAGTCAGTTTTTTTAGCATAAAAAAATACTTAAGTGAGGGCATATAATATTAAATGAAATCAAATTTATCAAGATAAAAAATATTATGGATTTGAATTTTACATGGATTTTAAGATTAGGATAACATATAATTATTAACTCTTCATGGATTTATTTGAGTAATTCAGTTTTCTTAGACCTAGGATTCTCGTTAATGTCTACACGAAGCTTTCTTGGACGAGATCTAATTGTATGTTTAAGCTCGGACTATCAAATTTACAATCTCTTTTCATATTTTGAAACTTTTATCTGTATTCACGTTCCTCGCAACATCAAAACGTTGCTAATTTTTTGGCATGATATGGTCATAAGTCTCAAAGCAACAATTTTTTGGAGGATGACCCATCTTCAGGCGTCCTCAATATTTTGTATTCGGACAGTGTTGATTTTGCATACTAATTAACTATCTTCTTCCTTTTTAAATAACAAGAGCTTGGATTATATTGTCTACTTAACACCACAATGATTTATTGTTCTTATTTTTACTAGAATGACTTTAAATCGGATGATGTGATTACCTTTTACACCATGAACTAAGTCTAGTCACATATCTCTTGTATGCTATATGAAGTACGAACACACACGCACTAACTGTGAATCCAGACAATCCTTTGAGGGCATTTGGGATAGGAATCAGACCCACAAAAAAATACTTAAGTCAGGGCATATAATATTAAATGAAATCAAATTTATCAAGATAAGAAATATTATGGATCTGAATGTTACATGGATTTTAAGATTAGGATAACATATAATTATTAACTCTTCATGGATTTATTTGAGTAATTTAGTTTTATTAGACCTAGGATTCTCGTTAATGATTTGAGGGCATTTGGGATAGGAATCAGACCCACAAAAAAATACTTAAGTCAGGGCATATAATATTAAATTAAATCAAATTTATCAAGATAAGAAATATTATGGATCTGAATGTTACATGGATTTTAAGATTAGGATAACATATAATTATTAACTCTTCATGGATTTATTTGAGTAATTTAGTTTTATTAGACCTAGGATTCTCGTTAATGTCTACACAAAGCTTTCTTGGATGAGATCTGATTGTATGTTTAAGCGTGGACTATCAAATTTACAATCTCCTTTCATATTTTGAAACTTTTATCTGTATTCACGCTCCTCGTAGCGTCAAAATGTTGCTAATTTTTTGGCATGATATGGTCTTAAGTCGCAAAGCAATAATTTTTTGGAGAATGACCCAACTTCAGGCGTCCTCAATATTTTGCACTCGGACAGTGTTGATTTTTCATACTAATTAACTATCTTCTTCCTTTTTTTTAAAAAAAAAAAGAGCTTGGACTATATAGTCTACTTAACACCACAATGATTTATTGTTCTTACTTTTACTGGAATGACTTTAAATCGGATGATGTGATTACCTTTTACACCATGAACTAAGTCTAGCCATGCATCTCTTGTATGTTATATGAAGTACGAATACATACGCACTAACTATGAATCCAGACAATCCTTTGAGGGCATTTGGGATAGGAACTAGGCCCACAACTTGGGCTTGGTTCTAGTGGGTTCTGCCAAACGCGAACGGTTTGACAAAACCTAAGGTGAAACCCAACCACCATAACTTGAGGTCACGTGATCCCATGTAAATCCCTTTGTATACTTTTTTTTTCATCTTTTTGATTGACGTGACAATTTTTTTTAACTTTACTTTTCTCCTCAACTCTTTATTCTTTATCCTTTTACTTTCATTTTTCTTTCATGTTTAATATATTTTAACTTTACCTTTTCATTTAAATTATTAATATTTAATCTAAATGTTAAATTTTAATTTTATATTAAATTAATATTATAATTCTAAAATTATTTGTACTGTAAGTTTAAAAAGTATTTTATATATTATCTTTCATTTCTAATTTGAATTATCAACGTTTAATTTTGAAATGTTAAAGTTAAACACTAATTCAATAATATAATTTTAAATTATTTTTAGTTTAAACTTAATAAAATATTTATGTATTATATTTACCTTTTAATTTAAATTATTAAAATTTAATTTAAATGTTAAAATTTAATTTTATACTAACTCAGTATTGTCATTCTAAAATTATTTTTAGTTTACTTTTAACAAAATAATTTATATATTACATAACATTTACCTTCTAATTTAAATTATTAATGCTTAATTTTAAATGTTTTATACTAACTCCAATTTTTTTTTCCAAACGCTATCATTTGATCTTTTGCTTCAAGCTGATGTTATCTACTCCAATTTTTTCCTTTGTCCTATGGAATTTTTTCTTAAAGACTTGTCCTAATTATATGATTTTGAAGATTGGTAGTTCCCACTTCTAAGATTATTTGGTTAGCTAGCCATGTGACTTAGGGGGCGTTTGGCATATTCCCACTTTTATCAACCGATAATCTAGATAACCAATAAAATAGATTACCACTTTATAAATTACCGGTAATATCATATTATAGTGTTTGGTAAGTACTAGTAACATAAATTATAATTTAAATTATTAAATAGAAAATTACTAAAATATCCTCAACAAATATTGAACTTTAATCATATAATATTTTATATAAATAAAAGGGTTAAGTTAAAAATTTGAGTTTGGATAAAATATATGAAGTTTATAGTCCATAAAATAATTTAAAGAAATCGAAAAGATGTTAATAATAATATCTTTTTAATAAAATATGAATATTTTAAAAATTCGGTTGAATGGATAAATTTGTCAAAATGCGTATCATCCTACTGGTAATTTGGAAAGACACCTCTAATGACTGCTATCTTGGTTACCAGTAAGGTGGTAATTTAGATTACCAGAGAAGTAAAAAATACCGATAATATGTTGCAACCAAACGCAGTAATGTGGTGAGTCCTGGGAATTTTAATTTAAATAACCGGTAATCCAGATAGATTACCTCGTACCAAACGGCCCCTTAGTTCTGAATACAAGTTTTTTTCTCATAAAGATTATTTTATGACTAATTTCATGATGCATGGCGTCTGTTTCAGATAATATTGGACGAAATAATCACAAAGCCACAACCAGATTGCTTTTCGCTGAGGGCCTATTTGGTAAAAGCATAAAGGTGAAATAAATCATTTGTTTTTATTTTTGCACCCCAACACTTAGAACAAGATAATTCTTTAACTTTTTAAAATCATCTTTTTTATTACTAAAATAAGAACAAAGTGTTCTAGCCATGAGCAAGAACAATTTTTTGTTCCTTTCTTTCTCTCTCTAATTTACTTTATTAAATTATTTTATTTTAATAAATACATAGTAATATATAATTAATATTTTTTTATTATTAAATTCTGCACAAAAGTATAACGTTAATAATAAATATAATATTATGAATATTTTTTTATATTAATGGTTTTATATATTAATTATTTATTATATTATCAAAATTATTTGATAGTTAATTTATTATTAAAAAATAAAAAATAAAGACTAATTATATATGACATGGACATTATAATAATTAATTTATATAATATTATAATTATTTAGTAGTTAATTTATAATATTATAATTTTTTAGTAGTTAATTTTTTAATAAAAATAAAATGAAGACTAATTATACATTATTCTAAACATATTCATTTGTATGGTTAAAATTAGCACTAATAGTTGTTTATAATTACTTAGCTCAATAATTAAAATTATAATAATTATTTAAAATTTATAATGTTAATAAATTTTAATTATATTTAATAATGTATATAATAAATTTTATATTTAATAATATTATTGAAATAGTAACTAATCAATCAAACACACCTTAAGAATATCTAACTAAAAACATTTCACTTATATTCTTCTTACCAAAATAAAAAAAGAATATTCCTACTAATTCCTCTAAGAGATTAAATTTGGGATCAAAGGAATATGGATCAAAGAAAGTGGACTTTGGGATATGAAAATATTATAATTCTAAGCCTTTGAAATATGTTTTGATTTTTTAAATTATTAAATAAATTCTTTAATTGATATTTGTATTTGAATAATATAATTATTTAAGATATATTTTTATTAGTAGATTTCATATCAAATGAAATGTTAATTGATCGTAATTAATATAATTTTAAAGTAAATTTTTTTGGCATACTTAATCATATTATTTGTGATTCTTTCATCTAGATTATAAATTATATTTTACTTTAATATTTTTTAATAGTATTCGGTTCGACCATCTGATTTAACCGATTTAATCGGTCCGACTTGATCCGAAAGTCTCTCCGAATCGTCGTTCGGTTCGATTCTGACAATATTGCTAAAACTTAAGTTGATAGAAAAAGCAACATATTTATATTTATATTCTTAATACTTCACAAATTCTATCACAAAATCTTATTTGTCATCGATTTTACAAAATTTGTGAACAAAAATTTTACCGCAAATTAATAATTTTTTTTGTAGCGGAACTAGGTCAAACCATGTATCTCCGGTATGCTATATGAAGTATGAACACGCACTGACTGGGAATCCACACAAACCTTTGGTCTTTTGCTTTAAGCTGTTGTTATCTAGTCCAAATTTTCCTTCTTTATCCTATGAAAATTTGTCTTAAAGACTTGTCCTAGTTATATGATTTTCAAATTTTGATAGTTCTCACTTCTCAGGTTATTTGGTTAGCTAGCCACGTGACTTACTTCTGAATACAAGTTTTTCTCTCATAAAGATCATTTAGGTGGCGTTTGGTTGGGGAATAAGACCTGGATTAAGGTCTTATTCCCCAATTTGTTACCAAACGCTCAAGGATGAGCTCATAGGGCCCACCTTGCATTTAATGCTGGATTAGAAGATATTCTCAATTTTTGTATTTTAAATGGACCTTAGATTAAAATATTCTCCTTGGATTAGGGTTTGGAGACCAAATAGTGGATAATGACTAGTTTCATGATGCATGGTGTCTGTTTCAAGTAATATTGGACGAAGCAATTACAAAGCTACAACCAGATTGCTTTTGGCTGAGAGATTAAGCTTGGGATCAAGGACTTCACAATTTATAAGTTGTGTCAACCCTCTTGTGTTGAGCTGTAACACACAATGCCCTCACTTGATATTTACAGCCCCAAGATCAAAAATCTTTTCTGGCAGCAACCCATCTAGACCTACTGTAAAAGCTCCCATGGACATCTTTGTTGGATTTGGAGCAAGGATGTTTGTCCTTTTTGGAGAAGGAATATCATTCATTCCCTGTTTATTCATCATATCACTTTCTGTTCTTAAATTATAGTAGTTGATAGATTCCAAGTGCTTGGATGCAAGGGAAACATCTTTGGAAGGCACGAAACTGCTGTCCCCAGTTGGCTTTAGAATATTCAAAATCCGAGACAATCTCTTTGCAATTCCCGCCGTTTATGCACATGGTCATCTGTTGGGTTCTGAGAGGAAAACCAAGGTACTGTATCAGATCAAATATTGAGCTATGAGGAGGATGAGGAAGCACAATTTTTTAAGTAGTCTCTACTGCTCCAGTCAACTCCTCCAGTGCCAAGGGAAGAAGCATGGTAACATGTTTCACCATTTGATGTCGATTGCGAAGTAAGTTGTCTTTCCAGGAACCTCGTTTTGCCCAAGCGAGGAAAGCAAGTTGGGAATTTTATTATTGTGGGGAAGTGGAAACAAAGGGTGTGACACAGTAAGGATTTAGAAGTTGGAGATCTCAACATGTAGTGGTGAGAACTGTTGTGTAAATCTTGTGGGTGGAGTTATATTTGATAGGAATCCTGGAAAAAAGATATGTGTTACTAGTTTATGGCCTATGGAGTTCAAGGGACGAACAAAGATGTGGCTAAGTCCTTGATAATGTGTTACTGAAGGTTGGTTGGCACGTACGATTAGCGGGTTTGTGTCCTGGGTTGAGAGACGAGAGAGCTAGTAGCCCCGAGTTCGAACCTCAGAATCGTCACTTTGGTCAGGACTTTCCTTCGCCGTCATCCGTCCGAATATCGGATTAGTCAGGTGCAAATAACTCTGAATTACCGATGAGTCCCAGACCGTGACCGAAAAAAATATGTTACTGATTTATAATCAGAAAGTATTTTGGCAGCAATTGGATAAACTGGTATATATATGTTAAGTAAATTTATGCATCCATAGTATTTTTCGTTTTTTTATTTAATTTTCTTTTCTTGTAGGATTATGATCTCGTTCTATCTATGGGGAAAAAATTGTGGTAATGAACAATAAGAAACTACAATAAAATGTTGAGTTAACTTGAGCTTAGGAAAGCAAGAGCTAACCATGCAATAGAAGAGTTTTTATTTACTGAAGGTAGAAACTTTCAAACTTTGGGCTGTTGACAGATTTTAAGCATTTAATACATATTGCTAATACTTCTTTTATTAAACAATGTCAATAGCTAAGTACTCGAGAGGATCACAAAGTGTTATGATTACTCCTTTTTTATCTTCTCATGAACAATAATATTTTCCGGTGGGAACAGTGCTCATATTTTGCTCCAGCAACACCAAGGCATCACATATGGATCTCAAACGTAAAGGACTCGATCTCCAACTACCACAATGTGCACTTCCACAACAGTAGCATCATAAGCTTCCACTTAGCCCTTACTGTTAATATGTTATCCTCGGAGAGAAAGTGCTAGAAAATTTGGGACCATTTGGACATGGCTGCCTAATTAATACTTTTTTTTTCTGTAAACGACTAATTAATATTTTCTAGCTAGATGTTTAAAAGAAAATTCACTCGAGTCAATTTAATTATCTTTCATGGTAAAGAAAAGGAAAAATTTTCAAGCTCTGATCTTGGGCAACTTTTTCATGTTTGTTATGAGAAAAACAAAGAAAAAAAACTCTGATCTTTCAATTTAATTCTCTTTCATGGTAAAGAAAAGGAAAAAAATTTCAAGCTTTGATCTTGGCCCTATTTAGATTGAGAATAGAGAGTAGAATAAAGAGTTATTCCTGCAATTCTGCCAAATATCTCTTAAAATAGAATTAACTTAATCAACATCTCATTTTTTTTTAAATCATCTCGAAATTCATGAAACCACTATCTATATTTCATTAAATTAGAGTAAGTCTATTCCTAAGGAACTTTTGAACACAATTCAGGTTGGAATATGTTCACTTATTGTATTGTTCTATATCTATTCTTTTACTTGTGTTCCTCATCCAAAAAGCCCATGATGGTTAGTTGGTCGTGGAATAGAAGTTTCAAGTTTGAATTTTGAATGCGTATGGCAGATGTGTTAATTCAACAGACTATGCAATCGTTAAAATAATGGCATCCTTTTTAAATAAAAAAATACCATTGGCAACACAAGAACAAGAAAGTATACCGAAGCACCTTAAAAAAAGTATAGAGAGGCTCCTACACCTCGTACAAAAATGTAGTCTTTTGAATTATATATAAGGAAAGCACATGGACCTAGTATCTATAATTAAATACATACTAAAGAGGTAAAAATCTCACAAGGAAATAAAACTTCAACACTAACATCTATGGAACTAGCTATACATATATTAAATGAAAATTTATCTTTTAATATTTTTAGGACTACATCACAACTACATGAAGATGCAGCTTAATGACTGCCTACCTCGTTGTCATTTTATGTGGTTGCTTACTTATTTTCCTGTATTTCCTGAAACACTATAAGCTACTTCGTTCTATGGTTAGGCAGTGTAGAACCCTATATAGCACCAAGAAATGGAACATTCCTGCTACCAGAAAACCTGCAGTCCCATGTGGGAGAACAAGAGCTAGCTCGAGATGGTTAACAGACATTAACTGCCTTCTGCATTTATAATCATCTAAACGGCCATACATTGTACAGCCAATGCATTGGCATGTCAAAGTCTTGTGCATCTGCATGTTATCCTTCTTTTCCATCTCTTACTACTACCAAAAATGCAGTAATAGAAAAGATGAAGAAACTCTAAGTGGCTTAATATGATCATATATATATAGAATGATCTCCACTTGATCGGGAAGACTCCGAATTAATCATCGGTTGTGGATCGAAGGCCCCCGTCGAGCTCTCGGGTAGTCCATGGCTACTAGATCTGCAAAAACTCCAGTCTCATTGGACACCAAGTATTCTGCATTAGACTCGTTTCCTACCAATGATCGCACTCGCGTCTCCAATCTCACCTACACAAGAACAAACGTATTGCATGTCACACCCTCCCAATTTGCATGCATCTGAAGTTAAATTGTATTGGCGCATGCATGTCTATTGAGCATTTGCTCTTAACATCCTAAACGAGGATATAACATGGCTCACTAGCAACCATGCACTCCATGCCAATCACTATTGATATCTTAGCTCCTTAATTCACACAATTAAGCATTCTACTTTCTCACACCATTCTGGAATAATATGCATGCAATTTACCTTGGACTTAGTTGCATGCTGAAATCCAGAAAAGGAAGGCATTAGAGTCTCAGTTCCTGTACAATTCACCACCATCAGATACTTGTAATTTCATGAAAAATTGAAAATTTAAGGCGAAGAGTTGCAGCCTTTTTATCTTCGACCATTATGTATCATACAATATACGAGGACCAAGCCACTGCAATAAGCAAAATGCAGGAAGCCTGTATAATCTAGCTAAGTTTGAACTTAATGATCGATCAGAAACGTTGCACGTCTAGTTATAGCTAGAGGTTGTAGATAGATCAAAAGTGTTTGGTCCATGGAAAGATGTTGATCATGGAAACTAAAAACAGATCAAGATGCATGGCAGGGCCTCAGTTGTGGGATGGGGGATGAGTCCTTGGTCCAACATAATCCACATCAAACCTCGGATGCTCCCTTCTTCCATCACGAGGCACACGCCAAGAGACCTTCACAGGTGATGGATTTTGAACAGCACCTGCTGATAGTGGTCGTCTCTTCCACTCAGCATCCTTAGTTTGCATCTCTGAGCTCTTGATCAGCTTTCCTTTTGTTGCACTTTCACTTGTATCAACGGGAACCGTTCCTCCTGAAGCCTCATCAAGCTGCCTGGTCATTCCAAAACCCTAAACAAGAGATCTAACAAAAATTTAGAAAAGCAAATCCTTGTCCTCTGGCTAATATATGTGTTTGTGGCAAAACCAATATTTGGTTGCAGATCTTACCATAATCATAATCTACAGAAACAGGTTAAGATGCATAAATGTATACTTTTTACAGATCAAAGTTGGAAGTTGCACTGACCTTACTTGTGACGTCCACTGTTAGAGTGCGAGCATTGCATGCATGGATAGAACGAGATAAGAGTAGGAGGATGAGAAGAAGAACAGGAGACATGAGAGACAGGTACTGAAGAGATCTTCAGAGTGATGTTTGGCAAAACAAAATGTCCCTCTTTTGGTTATGAGGACAAGGAGGGAGAGAGAGAGAGAGAGAGAGAGAGAGAGAGAGAGAGAGAGATGTTAAGGTGGGTGGCATGCACTAGTGATCAGCCTACCCCTTGACACAAACAACTCCAATGAAGGGAAGCAAGAAAAAGAAAAATGGAGTGTTTCCAAAGTGAATATATAAGAATTGATCAGTGCAGCTTGGTGGATGGATGAGTGAAGCCCAAGGGATTTTTGAGGGGCCTTATTGTTTCATAAATATTGAGACGGGTTTAACGGGGAAGGTGGGGATTTGTGTCGGAATGCATGCATGAGTAAGGCTTGTTGCCATTAAACTAATCACTCGTGTACCTACTTTTAGCCTAAATTCCTGTCCACCTTGGACTTTAAAAACTCAAGAATTTGGGAGCTATGTCACTTTTGTCCATTTTCACTGTTGTATAAAAATGAAATATGCTCGGCCACAAAAAGTTCATGAGAAAAAGATGATCAAATGAATATATATACGTAAAGGTAATAATCAAAAGAATTGAAGACCTTTGTGTCCAAGGTCTTAAGCTTTCTGTTTACAGACCCTTCAAAGTTGTTTTCTGTCTGGGTGTCTGAACTCTTTTTCATAAGTGATATAGTTTTACTTAGAACTTTATCATACAAGAGGTCTAGAGTTGAAACTCCGAAAAAAGAATTAACTTATGCGCTATACATTATCGGATGCATGAAAAATTTTAATAGCTAAAAAAATCGTTCATCCTTTTCTAATATAAGAGTTTAAAAAATTTAAAGCATATTTTTTAGTATAATAAGTGGAGGTCAATTAATCTAGTGATCCACATGTTAAACATTTAATATATCAATAGTAGATAATGAAATGAGTAGAGTGTGCTACACATTTTTTTCCTTAGTATATACTTTGTATATAATCAGATATTATGAGCGCGTAATAGTTGTTTAGCTTCAAGAAGTAATGACTCTGTACCCCCTTGTGTTTCGCTAAATGTTTATTAAACTTGGAATAAAATTAGCAAACTCATAAGGATTATTAGGAATGACTAATTCTTGCTTCCCCTATCTCTATTTTTGCATATTTCATGAGGAAAACCTTTTTTAAACCCCCACTTTCATCCCTCATCATTACAAATAAATAAAATGTTTTGTAGAATAAATAAGAATTAAGCTTTATTTTTCCTTCTATTTATCAATCAAACACCTCCTTAGTGTTGAATAGGTGACCTTTCAGAGGATATATGATCAACCAACTATCTACCTCCTTAGTGTTGAAAAGTAGCATGCATTCTTCGTGCATCGTCTACGGTGAAGTCTTCATGCATGCATGCGGGGGTTTTGAATTTTATATATTCTATCGGAAGAAAAAAACTATATATAATGTAGGAGAGTTACCATATTGCAATTGTTTGGATAAATTTATATTTGTTTCGTGCATTTAGCAAGATTCTCGAGTCCCATTTGTGATGCACACTACATATGTGGTGGTAGAGGGGAGTAAGTGGAACAAGTAGACTAAATTTGTATGGAGCTAAATAATAATTTTTACATCACGAAAAACATAATATCAGGGTTGAGTTCAAGTGAACATACAACATATCTAGCAAAATTTCAAATTTGATTATTTCCTTATACATAATAAGTTTTACAATCTCTAAGGTCAGCAATTTATAGAACCATATACTCTCATTTATTTTATTAAATAATCGTGCATAATAATTAAAATATTCATAGAATTATTAAAATAAAAATAATATATATAGATATATATATATATATATATTGGATCAATCCGATAATCTAAACAACTCGTTAAAATAATAAAATAATTAAAATAGTTTGATGAATTAATCGAACTCGGAATTAAAATAAAATAATATGATTACTCGTCAATTAATAAAATAAAATAATAAATAATTGATGAATTAATCGGACGAATAAAATAACAAATATGACCTACATATCTCTTTTTTTCTGAAAAAAAAAGTAGTTAGTTAATTTGTTCCATACATCCAATTTTAAGAAACGTGCACCGAGATTACAAAACTATCATGAAAATGGATAAAAAAAATAATAGTTCAAGATATACGAGCAACTAAAAAAGCTTTGAATTCCATTGTTAAACAGACAACAAATGTCAATGTTAAATAATAATAATTCATTTTTGTCGTTTAATTTATACCACAACTAAAACATTATTACTGTTAATTTATAATAATTATGAGGCAGCGTCGTTCCCTTCAAGTACAAAACCATGTTGGTGGAGGGTATAATAAAAATGCGCCTAATTAAGGGGGGAAGAATGCATTAACGGTAAAAACGGGCTGTTTTTTTTTCTTTTTGGGAACGGCGGCGCGAAGGACGGAAGGTAGGTCGTGAGGGGACCGTAACAGTTAACGAGATAGGAGAGAGAGTGTGAGGAGAGAGAAAGAGAGTAGAGGAGAGAGAGTGTGAGGAGAGAGGGAGAGAGAGAGAGAGGAGAGTGTGTGAGGAGAGACAGAGAGATGATGGGGATTCGGGCAGAGTCGGAGGGTTCGACGGGGGCGGAATCGGAGTCGTGTCGGGTAAAGCGATCGCAACGTAGCGCGTGTCACACCGTCTCGCTCTTGCTCCTCTCCCCGTCGTTCTCCCTACGGCGCCTCTCTCCAAACTACCACCACCCTTTATTTTTATTTTTATTATTATTATTAAACAAAAGTTTTAGTTAATCGATTTTAGGGTGTATTTAATTTATACTTTAAGAATATTTGAATTCTTAAAAATATATTGTATATTAATTATATTTTTTTGTGATATTTAATTTAGTCTATTTGATGAGTTAAAGAAAAAAAAGTATATTACTTTAAATATAAGTATTAAATTAGTAATATTAGATTAGAAGGGATTGAGATTTTTATATATTATAAGAATTTTATTTAATATTATATTATTAAGTATATTTTTAAATATAATATAATCAAAGAATCCAATTTTTTTATTCTTTAAAATTCTTAAATAATAGAGTGATCTAAACAAACTCTTAATTAACTCGATCTATCATCCGATAAAAAATTTCGAATATAAGACAAATAGTTTGTATCTAATTTTCGTTATCCGTCATGTCCGATATTTCGAATAAAAATATCTTGTATCTAATTTATCATCCGTATCCGAATTGAATGATTCGAATGGATTTGTTTATTATCATATCAAATTAAACACGAGCGGATAAGATTGCACGATCTAATAAATATCTCTAAAACCCGGCAATCAGTTTTGATTGATACAAGATAATAAGAAAATTGTGTGGTATTGCACTATATATATTTTACATTATAAGCAAACAAAACTCAAATATTTTTTTTTACCATAGAAAACTGTACTCTTAAAAAACTATGATGCGGTTGACATAGCAGTTTCATTTATACTATCAAATTTGAATATGATTTATCTGAAATTAAATTTTTATATTTAATTTCAAATCGTCAAATTTAAATTTAATTATCTAAATTATCTTTAAGAAATCTACTTAACAAAATTGTTAAGAATACTTTCTTTCTTCACCTATGATATACACAACTCAGATAATCATCCTTATATTTTTTTTTCCTTTTTCTAGGACTCGATCTTGGGCCTAAAACCATCAGCTTTATATTTATTTGTGGGTCCCCATAACACGAAAATTCTTGAATCTTAGTTGTTGCTTGCAATTTAAATTCATTATTATTGATGCAAAATGTGAAAAATGGTAATATATACTTATACATGTAACAGAAGCACAAGGATAAATGTTAACATTAAACTCTAGGTCCTCTATTTGAACCAGACACATAGTTTAATCCTAGATCAGGTAGCTTCTTCAATTCAATTCTTGAGATAACAAAAAACTCAACTCCAGTTTCCCATGAAGGCACCTAATAATTATTCAAAGACTTCTTGGTTTTGTGTTATAATTAAGATACACTTGATGAGTTAAATAGTAGCAGAAGGTGAATTACATGGTGTGATGCTCTAACAGGCACCTTCTATCAGATCTGCAACATACAATTATGCCTAGACACTTCAAGCTGGATACTTAATTGTTCAGATTTCTGCATCTCATATGAAACATAAAAAGTGTGTACTGTAAGAAAACATATGGATCCAAGCAGAATAATCTGTTTTTACTGAGCAATTAACTTATTACTAGAGTGGTGAAAGCTTTACTATACTTTGCTGTTTGGAGCTATAACATAATGCTCCAACATGAAACCGAATAGGCGAAAAAAAAAAGAAGATAAAAGACTAAGATGAATTCGTGAATCAGGAAGTAAAAGAGTGGAAGTCTATTGCATGTTTTGATGGCCAAAGGTGTTCTCTCCACTGTAGACGAAGTAAAGGAATCCATCTTCATCTTTCTTCTCGTCGTATAATTTGGCCATCAGAGCTCCTGCAACAGCACAGTAACACAAAGCAGGTTAATGCTTATAAGCATGGAATATGAACTAGATTTGCTTCTGGCATTTTACAGTTGAGATGGATCACCAGTTGATGGAAGGACGTTGTCTACGAACATAAATATGGCCTTCTCTGCACTTAAGTTGATTCTCTTACGAATCACATAGACAAGCTGCCCAACTGTCAAGTCTGATGGCACCAGGAACCTGCATTTTGCATTTGTTTCAGAGAAAAAAAAAGTGGTCTGGAATATGTTAACACAACTAGAAACACAATGAGATTGATGTCCCAAAGTTCAATTCTCTACTTGAATACAAGGAATAAAGGATAACGGTACGCATTCGGAACATCAAACAGAAAAAAGAAATCTGATTTGATAAGTTAACACATACTTTTTCTTGTCAATGTTTGGGACATTACTCCTGTCTGCCTTCTCCACAATAACCTGAATATGTAAACAAAATTAACATCATAAATTGTTTTACATTATGTTAAAAGGCCCGCCAATACGACACGATGAATCAAAACGAAGAACAAACTTGAGAAGAAAACTGTCATGAAAGACTAAATTCAGTGACCCAGTTTTGCCACATGAAGTAATTCTGTCTATGATACGATTCAATCTATGGAGTAATTCTGTCTCATTGCCTAATGAAGTAAAACCAAATCTGAGAAGGTTATAGTTATACAGTTAAAAAGTCAGTCATTGTTGCAAGATAAATACATCCAAGAGGCTTCAACAAATGTTACAGACATCTACCGGAATCAACCGGCTTTATGGATTTAAATCAAGTATAGTTAGATGAACTTTCTGCATAAATTTCTCCATAAAAGCTTATACTACTATTAAGAATAAAAATATAATGATGAGTATTTTCTTAAAAAATAAGCTTTTGAGATAAATGATTACTTGACTAATATAACATAATATCATAGGGGTCGAAAAATCATTATATCGTATTAAAAAATATATGTGATAGATTGAACTAAACTATAATATTTAATCTTCTTGGTTCGGTGATCAGTTTGTTAGATATCCATGTGACAGATATCTAACACCCAAAGAGCAAAATCTAGCAATCCTTATAAACCCCTATCCAAACTAGACATCTAAATTTTACCCTAAAACTCCATGCACAAATCAGATGACAAAAGTGCAATCAACAATCCCTTCAGCCATGTCAAATTAAAGGATTCAACACATCATACATGATCCATATATTTGATATTCCAAGTTCAAAACTACAAAGTAGTTTTCAGAAAATTATCGAAAACATATGCAACAAGAAAGAATTACAAATCGTATCTACCGGAACTCTGTCGGGATACTTCTCCCTGATCCTCGCGGAATCGCTCTTTCTTTTCTCTGTTACAGGAAACAAAACAAAAAGCCAAATAAGTTGAGCCAACAGGAAATTAACAGGAACAACATGAGAAGCATAAACAAAAAGGTTCTTCAACTCACCGAGATCGTTCTCCTGCTTGAAGCCATTGGTGACACTACCTTTCGTCATCTCTCCTCCTGCAAACAATAAAACCCTGATACAACTACAAACTTTGACAGAAACAGAGGAAAAACAACAGAAGTATGTATATAAAAAAAAAGAATACATACAAATCTCCGAACCTGAAAGCAAGCAAAAACCTGAGCAAGAAGAAGAAGAAAGGGAACGCCTGCAAGGAAGGGTTTGCCTGGAGATAAAAGGTGAGACGTGTTTAGGGGACAAGGCGATGGAATTGGCTTCTTATAGGGGGCAAAACAGAGGGAGAGGTGTTGTGCTCTGTTTTAGGTTTCCTTGTGGCTTATCTCTTCTCCTTTTTATTTCCTTCTCATGAGATATAAGTAACTGTTAACTACCACCGGATCAGGTGCAACGACCGGTTGCAACAAAAAGTTTGCAATTTGACACGTGTCGAGGTTGTAGTTTGTTTTAAAGTTTAACGATGAAACCCTAACGAGAGTTTTTAATTTTATTGATTTATCTTATATAACAATATGATTTTTTCATCTCATGTTGCTCTGTTAAATTATGATTTATTTTATAATTGTTCCTATTTTATCACAATAATCACTTTCTTCCAAATCTATGAAAGATTTTTTTACTTTGACCTGTTTAATTTTCCAATTGCATTTTTTTACATTTTGTGATAATTTGAACAACGACAATAATAATAATTTAGCATAAATATTTTTTAAAGAATATAAAATAATAATAATCTATGTAGTATGTGAAAATAAAACATGAGGGAGGATGCCACTTTTAACATTTTCTCGCGTATAAGTAAAATCATCGAATATCTATGCACATTTTATTCTACTTTCAGTGAAAATATATTTTTTTGTCAGAAGTGAAAATATATTTTTGAAAATAATAGAAAGATTACAAGATTCATCTAACATGCAAAACAAAAGGTTGAATGTTGATCATATTATGCTATTATTAATAATATTTTTTAGGAAATAAATGAAGTGTTTTTAATTTAAAGAGGTAACATTATATTACCAAATTTTCTAACCGTCAAATATTAATTCTATAATAAATATCAATTTTTTTAAAAAAAAATTCATCCGCCATAAATTCAACTTCTGACTATTAAAAGTTAAGTAATAAAATAGTATTATATACTTAAATAAGGAACAACCATACTTTTTAAAGTATTATATATTTCCATGTGATTGTAGTTCTTAATGAATTTTAGTTTCCCAAATTTGGGGATGAGTTGCAAACTTGCAACTTTTTCAGTTTACTTTTTTCATTCGTATATATTCCAAATAAGAAATTAAACATTGATAATTATCGAGCATCCAATGCCATTAACAATGGACTAAATCGATATTCAAGGAAGAACAGAATAGATTAATCTTGATGTTAGGAACATGCCGTCGACTAATTAAGAAATAATAAAATAATAAAGTGAAAGATAATAAAAAATATCAATTATAAGATTTTTAATATAATAAAAATTCTTAATTTAGGACAACTTGAAAATATTCATGGACAAAAAATTGACCTTGTCGTTAAAAAAAATTATGACAAATTTTAACCCTCATATACTATTATTATCCAGAACCAAAATTAGGGAGACTCAAAATATATTAATATATTATATTTTTAATTATTTCCAATTTATTATAATAAATGTATAGTAATTATGACTCATTGAGTCTGTCTCTGCTCACATGTAATTCAATACACATAATTAAAATGAAAATTCCAAAATTAAATTTGAGAGGTGAGTTTCTTATAAAAAAGAAACAATTTAAATAGGAATTATTGTTCTTATGTTCAATGATTTGGGACAAATTAAGGGAGCCGTGAGAATATTATAATGTATGTTTAATTAGACGCTCACACGAAACATATCCCTCTCAAGCAAGTAATTTAATATATGTTTCAGACACGAAGATGAACTCATCTTTCGTTCTTTCTTTCTTTCTTTTTGAAAAAGAAAGATTCAAATATTTTCATTTTAAATTTTGAATGACGTAACATTATTGTCTTTTAAGAATATAATAATAATACAATATATTAACACCATAATGAGACTACGACAATAATAACATAATAATGCGAATTAAATAAGGAGAAGTTTAGATTGATTAATAAATTTGTCCTCACTTTTACTTATATATTTCAAGATTATCTCCATTATCCGAATTTTAATTTGGTCTACTTCATATGTCCAATAAAAAAAACCTACAACAAGAATAATAGAAACGATAAAAAAAATATTATAGTTCTTTTCAGAACTTTATTTCTAGTTAATTCAGGTCAAATCAAATATAATAAATTAATTGATTAATAATCGGGTGCTAAGCACCAAGTTGGAGCTGTTAATTAATCTCGTTTCTCGCACTGGTTTCAATTGGGCTGGGCCATCCGATTTGGTGGGTCTCGGCCCAATTAACCGGGACACTGTATCATCTATTATTTTCATATTAATTTTAATATTTGAAAGTTTATTAAATTTTAACTAATCTAATTAAAGTGATAGCATAAAAAAATCATTTTAAAATTCGATATTTTTTTTTCTAATCGGAGCTGAACCAGTTGTTTATATCCTCAATTTTCATCTCGAGAAGAGGAATACATGTTACAAGTATCATATGACCTTTGCAATTGTAAGTATAGTTATCATATTCTAATTTCTAAGTTCATATATTCACACTTTTTTTTCATTTTTCAGTATTACTCATTCGACCCCAGTATTCAAATTATTAGCACTTCATTAATTTAAAATTTAAAATAAAATAACTGTTTTTCTAGCCACTCGTAGATTCGATGACAATTTCATTAATCAGCCAATTATATGAAGTATACTTAGTATAGGGTTCAATAAAATTATGAATGTGCTACTTACTTAACTAAGTAACACTCTACTATTTATCTTATCAATCGTAGAATGTCGGATATACGATAAATTTAACAACTTATAATAAATAATTTAAAAAGAGAAAATCTTATATCAATCATAAATTTAATGTCTTACGGTGAACACGATAAGTGGTATGGTGTTACCTAGATAGTACCTCCATTTTTTTCTTATATGAATAAGATTTGATTATCTTATATTCAACCTTTTTCCATTATATTTATTTCATTTAATATAATTGGGGATTCTTTTTGAAATATTTGTCTTCCTTTGGTTGTTGGAAAACTTCTAGTTGTTGATCAATTTTGCATAATCATTACCAAACATAACAAGAAAATCTCTTAAAAGGAAACACAACTTCAATTTGGAACTTTATAGTTGAATAAGGTTAGTAGAAAATTTGATCAGCATTACATAATCATTACCAAACATAAGAAAATATCTTATAAACCACTCCTCCTCTCAAAAATAATAAAAAAAAGAAACACAACTTTCAAATTAAAAAAAAAATGTAGTTGAATAAAATTAGTAGGAAATTTCATCGACATTACATAATCATTACCGAGCATATGAAAACATCTTTAAAAAAAAAAGATCCCATCAAAGAAGCACAACTTCAAATTGGGAAGTTCATAGCTAAATAAAATTAGTAGGAAAATTTGGACTTTGGAATAAGGAGCTTTCAGAGATGCTCGTTGCAGTTTGCACAATTATTTTGGATTACTTCAATACATAATAATTAGAAATAAACTATATCTCATTGGGGGCTTGAATCTTTGATTTTTACAAGAAAAATCAAGGTCCCAACAAATTCATCAATGATCAAGTTTTAACGCTAATTAGATGCTATTAGACAATGGCTTTGCCTCGCATAAAAAAAGGCTGAAGTCCCAAACAAGGATGATTAGGTTGACAACAACAGGTCAATAGGATTCCACAAACAGATAAAGTTTGTTGAACAATAAGAACAAGATCGTGTTGATGTTGTTGGTTGTCAATAAATCCTCAAAATGGAACTCAGATGTGCTATGTTTTAATAAGAGTAACAGCCATCAATAGGGGTGTGCATCTGGGCCGGATTTGACCAGACTCGATTCCAAATTTGATCCAATCTGATTGATTTTGTTCAAGTTGGGATGAGTCAGATTGATAACAAATTAATCATCGAATTCGATAGAATCTGATTTTAATTGAATCAGATCGAGTCATCGATTTATCCGATTAATTTTTTTATATATATTTCTAATTAGTTTTTTATAATCCTTAATATTAATTATATTTAAAAATGAAAGGAACATATTTTTTCAGTGGTTTGTAATTAATTTAAAGGTAAAAAAGTATAAAATTTTAATATATTTTAATCTTAAAAAAATATAAAATTCTTATTAGGAATGAATTGGTTCAAATTTAATAAAAAAAATATATAGAAATTCGGGTCATCGGGTTGATCGGGTTTGAAAAATTAAAATTTGTATCTAACTCGTTGATGATCGGATCGGTTCAAGTTCGATCTGATCTAATTAAGATTGAATCAGTTCAGATCGTCGAGTTCATCTGATCAATCCGACTCAATGAACACCTAGTGGACTCGGTCAATATGCAATTACCTCTGCATTATCAACTTCATAACAGCCACTTCTTCAGCTCCATAACAGTAGCAAGTTCATGGTACAAATCAGCCTATTATATACTGTACAGATTGAGTGAGTGAGAATATGTCGGTTAAAGCAACAATTATACATAAAGTTGCCTGAGTTTTTAGTTCAGCAGAAATCAATGTTGACCAAAACATGTGAAGTACTGTTCCTGTGTTGGCTATCTTGTAATGGAGCTAACAGAAGAGGTGCAGGAATTGATATGAAGAACAGTAAGAGAGAGAGAGAGAGAGAGAGAGAGAGAGAGAGAGAGAGAGAGAGAGAGAGAGAGA
>LTAE01000538.1:45116-79938 GCA_001647135.1 Pontederia paniculata
AGAAGAGAAAAGAGAAGAAGAGAGAGAGAGAGAGAGAGAGAGAGAACTTCTGTAGCCTTGGGTTTGAGAGAGAGAAGAAATTATAGGATGAGAGGAGGGGTTGGGTCATATTTATAGGGGAGGGAATTCATCCTTAGATGGAGTTTGAGTTCGATTAAAATTCTATAAGATAATATTTCAATGTGATTAGGATTCCTTTAAAAATACTCATCATATGATTAGAAATATTTAATTGATAAGAAGATATAAAAGTTTGACTTCAATTCAAACTATTTTCCTAATCTTAACAACTATATTTTTCCTTATCTTATCATATCTCCCCTTTATTTTATTATTTTATTTATTTTATAAATCTGAGGTGTTACAATTGTTATATATGCAATTACAAGAAAGACAATACTGATAAGAATATAAAAAATGTGTGACCACAAATTAAAATTAAAATTGTACATGTTAATTTAACAAGTAGTAGGCGTCGTTCAAATTTTTTATCTATATGAAAAGTTTTTTATTGAGACACTTACTCATCATAGTTAGTCATGTGATGCGGGATTCACTGAGACACTTACTAATTATAGTTAGTCATGTGATGTGAGACGAATATTACATTAGTCATACTAGTTTAAAAGTTAGTGAACGTATTTTTATTGAGATACTTATTCATCATAGTTAGTTATGCACCGTGGAATGAATATTAAATTAGTCGAATTCGAGATGATTAAAGATTGCAAGAAAAAAAGATAAAAAAAATTGAGGGGACTGATCACATGTACATTCCATTTTTAATTCCTTGGAAACCATGTGGAGGCATTTGATAGGCTCCTGCATTTTGTCCATGGTTTAGGAGACATCAACTTATGACAAGCGTCTAATTGATCAGGGTTAATGTATTGTCATAATTACAATACTCAATTTAATGTAGTGGAGATTGATGCACACTTAACATCAATTTGACATGGAAAAAAATATTGAATAAGTGATGTATCAAAGTATTCATTTTTTTTCATTACTTTTGTTTCTTTTCGATTCATATAAATATAAAAGCATATCATGTAGTCCAATTTTCTTAGTTTTTTTTCAGACTACTTTAACAATTGTGTTAATTGTCCTTATAAGTAATAAATATTCCCCCATCTTAAAGACTATATATATAATTGAGCTATGCTAGAGATATTAAAATCATCGCCAATCACAAACATGTTGATCAAGTAACTTGTTGGAAAGTGCCGAGATCATTAAAATCCCATGTACCTAAAATTCAAGCAAACATGATGTGCAACTTGGAACAGTTATTTTAGGCTGCATCCTGACAAATTGCTTTGTTCATTAGTTATCATGACAAGGACACACCTTACAATACTAGTTTTCCTAACAATTGGACATTAGAAAACATTACGACTTATATATCTCAAAATCAAAATAAAATACATCACAATTGAGTATAAAGGTTCTTTTCATAGCAATAAAACGATGTCATAGATAGGTACCCAAATGGATATTGATCATATTGTTTGTGGTTTAAAATTATCTGAAGCATCGATCGAACAAATAAATGAAACTAACTTTAGTAAAAGATATCACATTTTTTTCCAATTATGATGGCAGACATTATTTATATACGAGCAAAAGGAAGTGCTTATGTAACAACATTGCATGCTAATAACTCGTAAAATATGGTTTAAAATCAATATTTTGTGGACTTGTAAAGAACTATAGAAAGTCATCCTTCTACGCTATTATGTATATTTTATCTCGTACATTAACTTAATTGTTTGTTATATACACGATGAGATAATACATTTTTTTGGATCACAATCAACAATAAATTATGATCAAATTGACGGCTTCAGAGATCGAACTCGAATCTACTAGCTCCCGTTATTCAGTGTGACACAGACTCGTTAACTTACGTATCAACCAACTTATTTTTTTTTACTTTATTGTAAATGAAATTTTTGTATGAAAAGTATGGGTTGGATCCTAATCAAGATCATTTTGCATGCATATGTAGCTACTAGCTACCTAAGCAAGATATAGATTGTGTCATGACTTCTCAACCCTGTGGCCAGGAAGGCTTAAACGCTACCGTAAGCAATTGGTGAGAGGGAAAACAGTTTTAAAATGATGCATCATGATGAGACTATATATGATGTCTTCACTACTACCTCATTTGCATGTGAAATCCTTAAAGACAAATTATAAATTCGCTCCTTAATTCATGTGATAAATCCAAGGCATGGTCGTTCTAAACAATTCGTCGATCTCCTCACGTAAAATAATTCCAAAACTTTGCAATTTGGAAGGGACAAGAAGAAGACACACACACACCTCCCCTTTGGTTGGTAGTGACAACTTGATGAGGTGACCGGCCCCATGGTCCTCTTTCTTTGTTTCTTCCACTTCTTGGTTGTGATTTAAGTTTGGTGGAACATTGTGACAAGGGCCGTCTTCTGACTTCCTCTTTATTAAAAGGAATTAAAATCCACCAATGATGGAGATAGATTGAATATATGTATGGAAGAAGAAAATATGATTATTAGAAGTTTGATAGTTGATTATGATATTTTGAAGTTTAATATTGGCAGAAATTTCAAATAAATGTGTTCCTCGATATTTGACTATTCCGCTTACTCTCAAAATTCAAATCATTTATCACATCAACTGATAACTTGTTAGTACTAAAAATAATATTTTGAGTGTTGGAGATAGTATATAGAGACTGATCACCTAATCCTTATTAGAGCGAATTTTTTTAGGGGTATATATGCATTTTCTTTATTCTGTGGATGGTTGTCCTAGCTCCATCATATATATCTTATTGATTTTTTTTAATATAACATAGTAAAACTCTATGCGATGATCGTGAACGTAAGAGATTTATTTTCGAATCACGTAAATTTTATACATATTTTTTATATATTTGTTGATCTTTCTCTTCGTACATGTTCTTAGTTATTTCCCAACACTGAGGAATAAAAGAACAACTTCATCACCTCCCAACCTGGGTCTCTTTGGTTAATGAATGTTTATTCTTGGGATAAATACATTTATGCTGTTGGATTACTTTTTTTCTTGAAGTTTCAAGAATGAATTATTCCACCCGTTTGAAAGAATAATTTATCTCTAAAAAATACATTATTCATTTTTAAAGAGTTAAATATCCTGTTTAATTGGATAAGACAGAATAAATCCTTATTCTGTTTTTTATCCTTCAACCAAACATAGCCTAAGTCTCTTATCATTATTACAATGTGGCACAAGTGCATGTCATTTACTGATTATATGACACCACTATCTTCAGGAATTACCCGATGGGAGCTCCACCTTTCAGTTGGACTTGGTTGGATCTTTCATTAAACTCATAGAGGTAAGAAGTGAGATCTGCTAATGAAGGCTTTTCCTCTATGCGTGTGGTTGAAATTTGAGCTTTTGGATGCGAGATAATGAAATGTTGGCAATCGGGACTGATAACACTATAAGATGCACTCTGAAAGATCAGGAGTGCGATAACTGTCTTTTGATCATTTTAAGGTTCGACCCATTTTCCATGAGACGAACGAATAGCGTTGTTGAAATTTATCTTCTTCCTTTTTTTTTTTGTGTTAACGGTGTAACGGTGTTGGATTCATTGGTTTTTAGAGGTATATATTAATACGGAAAGAAAGACGTGGTGCAATGATTTATCTCTCAATTTGAGTACTAAGAGACATTGAATTTGAAATTCACAAATGAAATTATGTACTCTTTTATTTTTAGTTTTTTTTTCTTATACCAGATTATGAATCTCTTTCTGTAATCGAAAAAAAATATATATTAGCACTTGATTGATCAAGTGTTCGGACGCTAAATTTTGATCAAATTAAATTCAATGCTAATATTTTTTTGTTGATTCTAAAATATAATTTTATTATTTAATTGTGTTAATCAAGCTTGATTAAAGTGAAATTTATTTATTAAGCTGATGTAAACATTTCAAAATACAACCCATTACATAGCTAAGATAGCGAGATTAGCGACCTTTGAGTAGTGAAGCAACCAACTTAATTATCACTAAAATCCGACGACGTTAAAGTCAAGTTAATCACGTAAAGATGACAAAGTCAATTGATTACTTTGGAAGGGATTCCATTTTGTTGACATTACAAGTTTTATGTATGACTTAATTACCTACATAGCTTTCTTCATTTAGATCTTATAAATATACATATATAAATGTATATATATATATATATATACATATATAATATTTTATTTATGATTCCCTTTCGTCCTAAAATAGGTACGTATTAATATTAATGCGAGAAAAGAAAATAAATTTGATCGATATAATTAATTATCGAAATTATATTTTAAAGTTTGATAATTTTTGGAATTTAATTTTTTGAGTTAGTAAAAATAAAATGAATTTTTAGGTATTTGTATTTCTATCTTCATCGGATTATTGAATTAGTTTAATAATCCTAACTTTATGATGAATTGAGATGGAAATAATTTTTTTTTTCGGTTGCCACCCTAGTGTCCGGGAAGCGGCGCCGATTCTCCAACCCACACGGCGTTAATAATTATGTGCATTGGCCATATGTTGGAGTCTCGGCCCACCATCGAGTTCGACTAATCTGGTGTCGTCCCGGATGATGTGTCTGGCTATGGTAGGTGATACTCTCAGCGGAGATTTTCTGCGTTCACAGGGGCTCGAACTCGAGACCTCTGCTTAAGCGGGGAGGAGTCGCTATCCACTCCACCCCAATTCCCGTTGGTGGAATTAAATTTTGAAAAGCTGGAAAGAGTGGTATGTTGTACGAAATCGAAAATTATTGAAAAGACACAAAGCCAATGCAAGAGAGGGTTATATTACAATCACATGAGGCTACTCGGACCAGAATTCAACAAACATATATATAGTTGTACGTGGCTATAAATATAACAATATATTGTGAACCCCTCTACAAATTGCGTCAACTCGTTAGACAAGTTATTATGTGCACTACTTGGCGAGCAAATGTGGCGGACAATGCTTGAAGAAAACAAAAACAAGGTTGATTGGATCAGAAAAGTTAACAAGGTTGAAGCGTTCGGAAAGTTTGGGATTAGATCGATGCTGAATAAAAAGTTAAGAAGAATCGAAATATATAAAAATATATTATAAAAAGTTAAAAGGAATCAATATTTGAATCTTATATTTTATATTTTAAGATGTCAAACAAAATCACATATTTATTAAATTTATTAGATAATTATAATTTTTTATTAATATTTATTTTATTTATTGATATGTATACATGAATTTTATATATTGAAAAGTTGAAAGAGTCTTGTCCTCTCCCCCACACACTTTTTTTTAAAAAAAGTGCGATGTATTAACTATTAGCCAAAAAAAGTCGTTGAATCGGCGTACAAAATATATATGGATCCGTCCCTTATTAGATCATTAGACCCTTCGACTTGCAAAACTAATATAAAAAAATATTTTCTCAATTATCATTTCTAACATAGCGCTAACATCCAACTTGGGTGTTAAAGATAGAGATTGGGTCGAGCCCGACCTAATCACCCTTCAACTTGCAAAATTAATATCAACAACTTTTTTTTTTTCAATTATCATTTCGAATATAGCGTCAACATTCAACTTGGGTGCTAAAGATAGAGATCGGGACTAATGAAGTCCAAGCTCGACCTAGCCTTTTAAAAATTTTGGCTTAGCCCCATGAGTCCGATGAGCACAATGTCGCCCAAGCATGACACGTTCCTTTTTTATTATATGAAATAAATATATTTTTTGTTAAACACATACTACATAGAATTTTTTTTAGTCAACATGATTAGCTATTTTTTTAACTCGGATTCAAATTCTTCCTAAAATAATTTGCAACTCAAGTAAATATTTTGACATTTTCTTATATAATATATTAGTTATTAATACAGTAATATCATGTACTATGATTTAGTTACTAAATTACCAATTTACCATATAATTATAGTGTGATATAAATATAAACTTATTGTGCAAAAAAGGATTCTATAAAAATATTAAAAATTAAAAAATGGCTAGGTCCAGCACTTCATAGTTGGCACGGTCAAAATTGGATCGAGTCGAACTTCCTATATATCATTTTTGACATCTGGCATGATTTGACATAATATTTTTATCACGACACATACACGAACACGAACACAATAAAACAAGAGTTACTAACAGGGGCATGTACATGATTGCATCTCTAATTTGGAGAAATTCCCATAATTTTACATACATAACAAATGAAACTCATTTTTTTAATTGAAACTATCAATGTTATTAAAACTGGATTGTTTGGTTCAAACATTTCAACCATGAACCAGTCCATATTTCAGATCAATCTCATAACAAAATTGGAGGAGCCATCAGCCCGGAGTGAATCGAAAAAAAATGGTGAATTGGAGAACTGATAGAAACCTAGTTCGACACTCAAAGTGGAAAAATGAAAAAAGAACAACCCAAGAAACTGAACCGGATGTACTTTAAAAGAATAAATGAATGTAGTTAAGGAGAAGGAAAAATTAATGCATGCAATTTAGCATAGGATACACATAATTTTAATAAACAAAAGAGAAGCATGAAGGAACAATTTATGAAATCCAACGTGTAATTAATAAAAGGAAAGCAAGCAATTAATTAAGGGAAAAACATACTGGACAATTATGCAAACAAATTAAAAAGAAAGTGCAGACGAGGAGGAAACAAAATGAAAAAAAAGAAAGAAATTAAAATAATAAAAGGAAAATGAGAAAAAAAGGAAAAAAAATAAAGATAACTAATTATCGATCGTGAGGAAATAGTGAAAAAAAAGAAATGAAGTATAAAAGCAAAAAAGAAAATATAAATAAATAAAAGTTAACTAAATACTTAGCCTCATATTTTTATACGGTAACATAAAAATAATTTAGATATTAGTTTTAAAACATAATCAACTTTTTACCAACATTGATGATTAATATTTATTTTTTATTTTTATAAAGTATTATTTTTTATTTTAACAATTATTATAAATAATATTATTTGTAAATTTTGGTCCTTTTAGATCGAACTCGGTCGACTAAATTCGAGTGTGATATAGACTGTGTTTGGAAGGGCAACGTTTAGGACTAAACGCTTCCCTCCTAAACGTTTGATGTGAGAGAGAAGGAAGCGTTCGATTCAACCGCTCTCCGCCATTGTAGACATGCCTACTAATTAGCCTTTAGAGTATTTGGCAACAAATAAGATAATTTGTTACGAATATCCAAGTTTGCATGTAAATATTGTGAGTAATTTATGTTAAGAAATATTTGTAGATGATTGGCTACAGCATCAATTTTTTTGGTGAGTAATGACAACTTTGATTCCGGCAAATATTTGAAATTCCCATAAAATTTTCACATATATAACAAATACAACTCGAAATTATTTAATTGAAAATATCAATGTTATTCATATTAGATCGTTTGGGTTCGAACATGAACCAATCGGTATTTCAGTTTGATTGAATCAATTTGATCAAATTGAAATAAATTTTCACTAAAATATCATTATTATAATAATCTAAAATATATAGAATAATATATAACATATAATAATCATAATAACCTATTAGTAGCTAAATATTAATATAAAATATATTTTGTCTGTTTAAAAATATCATGCTTATTTTAAGTAATAATGATTGATTATTATGTTTTATTAATCATGTAATACCAGTAATGCTACATTGATTTATTTTACTTTGACCAAATTATTAGTTTATTGAATTTTCATTTTCATCTCCTACTTTTTTTTATTTCTTTTTACTTTTTCTATTAATTCTCATATTATTTTTATTTACTTCTCCATTTTCATTTTTTTTGTTAACGTTTCTACTTTTTTTTTCTAATTCCTTTCATTTCTTACATTTTTTTCCAAATTTAGAGTTGAACCATTTGTTATAAAATACGTATTATGTTTCAAACATTAATGCTTAATAAGAAAATCACGATGATTGCTATATTATTATTTATATAATACTAATAATACTATATTAACTATTTTAATTCAAATAATTCACTTTTATAATATTGTAACGCCCCCAAAATGCATCACTCTTGGGCTTGGCCCGCGAGGGCTTTTCGACGGCGCTACATGAGCTTTGAACATATATCATAAGACATGATAACAATTAAAAGACATTGCAACGAAAAATATAATATAATATCATGATAATAATAACACAAGGTAGCGAAAATATATATAAATTCATCATCGTCTTGCCACATATGGGTATAAATCCATGACCAAACATAAGATCCATAACGTGAGTCTTAGATTCATTCGACTCGAGACATAAAGTAAAGATAATAAGTTCATTAAACACAACACTAATGACCTAAAGGCCTATACGACCTAGACATGACCATGTGCAAATTAAGCCGCCATGAGCACACCACCGCTGAGTCCCTCGTGCATCCTGAATGGATGCAGAAACAAGGGAGGTGAAAACCCCCGATTAGAGTATGTAAAGGTCGACATCTATCATGAAATATATATATATATATATTTCATAACATAACATCATCATCATCATAAGTATAAACTTGAAACATAAACCATCTTAGGTAACATAATCATGTGACATTTGCATGACTTGAGCATAGCATTACATTACATACATGAAGCATAAATGAGATTAAGCATTTTATGTTCATGACCATCATCTTTGTACATTTGCATCTTTACATATTAGCCATATGACCAAATTGAGTTCTCTTTGACTCTCATCATCATCATCATCTTAATCATTGGGATCATAAGACCATTTATTATCTTCACATGAAGAGTCTCGGATAACATCAACACACATCATACGCCTAGCTAGGCCGACCCTCTTGTGTGGTCCTAGGAGCATACTCACTAACGCTAACGCTAATGAGTGGATATCGCATCCCCAAGAGCATACTCACTATTTCTAATGAGTGGACATCACATCTCATTTGGGAGCACAACGCTGCTAGTGAATAGACATGACATCCTAGATAACATACATAACTGATGTGTCTCGACTAAGTTATTCATGTTTCATCTTCATAATACATCGACCATAGCAATCAATTTTGTGATTTTAACCTAATTACGACTTTACATGCATTTCGATGTCTAGGTGTATCACAAATATCAAACATGATTTGTTATCTTACAAGAGAGTAAAACATAGTATATAAATGATTTCATCAAGCATTAGGGAGATAACATTAAAGAAAACATCTATAAAATGACTTAAAATGCCTTGAAGGTCATCACGATCCGTGATGAGCCCATCACGATCGTGAGATAGTGTGTCACGGTCCGTTACATCTTGTAACGGCCCGTGACCATCACTGTCATGGCCTACGACAGCTTTGTTACGACTGTACCTGAAGCAGTGTAACAAACGATTCGATACTCTTTCTTTTTCTTTTTTATTTCCATTTGTTCTCCTTATTTATTCTCCTCTTACGTTTATTTTCTATTTCCAATTTCTTTGCCGGTTGTTTTTCCATTCAATTATTTTCCTTCTATGGTTTTTTCTTTATATTTTTATAATAGATTTTCACTTTCGATATTTTTTTTTCAAATTTGAAGTTGAATCAAGTTTTTTTCCATTTCTTGGTTCATTATTTTTGTCCAATTAGAATGGATCACCTATTATGCTTTTGCAATCGAAGTGAACAAAAATTATGTCCATAGTTAAACCGATTTAGCTAGGGCCGAGCATGACCCACCGATCTGATTATCTCGGACCAATCTGACCCAATTTTTGAGAATTTTCTCGATAAAAAATGTATCCGGGTCAAGACCAGGTCCGATTATTCGGAAACCCGACTCTGTCCAGGTTGGGATTATGTCCAAGTTCAAGAAACACATATTTAATTTTGCCCGTTATCTTATATTATAATATATAATTATATTATAATATATATATATAGGTATGTAATATTTATATATTATATTATAACTTGTTTAAAATATTTAATATGTAAATTGATTTATTACTAATGCATAAATTCATCATTGTCTTGTCACATATGGGCATAAATCCATGACCAAACATAAGGCCCATAACGTGAGTGTGGCTCATTCGACTCGAGACATAAAGTAAAGATAATAAGTTCATTAAACACAACACCAATAACCTAAAGGCCTATACGACCTAGACATGATCATGCGCAAATCAAGCCGACATGAGCACACCACCGCTGAGTCCCTCGTGCATCCTGAATGGATCCAGAAACAGGGGAGGTGAAAACCCTCGGTTAAAATATGTAAAGGTCGACATCTATCATGCAATATATATATTTCATAACATAACATCATTATGATCATAAGTATAAACTTGGAACATAAACCATCTTAGGTAATGACATTTGCATGACTTGAGCATAGCATTACATTACATACATGAAACATAAATGAGATTAAGTATTTTATGTTCATGACCATCATCTTTGTACATTTGCATCTTTACATATTAGCCATATGACCAAATTGAGTTCTCTTTGACTCTCATCATCATCATCATCATCATCATCATCATCATCATCATCATCATCATTTTAATTATTGAGATCATAAGGTCATTTATTATCTTCACATGAAGAGTCTCGGGTAACATCAGCACACATTATACGGCTAGCTAGGTCGACCCTCTTGTGTGGTCCTAGGAGCATACTCACTAACGCTAATGAGTGGACATCGCATCCCCAAGAGCATACTCACTATTTCTAATGAGTGGACATTACATCTCATTTGAGAGCACACCGCTGCTAGTGAATAGACATGGCATCCTAGATAACATACATAACTGACGCGTCTCGACTAAGTTATTCATGTTTCATCTTCACAATACATCGACCATAGCAATCAATTTTGTGATTTTAACCTAATTACGACTTTACATGTATTTCGATGTCTAGGTGTATCACAAATATCAAACATGATTTTTTACCTTACAAGAGAGTAAAACATAGTATACAAATGATTTCATCAAGCATTAGGGAGATAACATTAAAGAAAACATCTATAAAATGACTTAAAATGCCTTGAAAGTCATCACAACCCGTGATGAGCCCATGACGATCATGAGATAGTGTATCACGGCCCGTTACATCTTGTAACGGCCCGTGACCATCACAGTCACGGCCTACGACAGCTTTGTTACGACTGTGACTGAAGCAACAAACGATTCGATACTCTTTCTTTTTCTTTTTTATTTCCATTTGTTCTCCTTATTTATTCTCCTCTTACGTTTATTTTCTATTTCCAATTTCTTTGCCGGTTGTTTTTCCATTCAATTGTTTTCCTTCTATGGTTTTTTCTTTATATTTTTATAATAGATTTTCACTTTCGATAATTTTTTTTTCAAATTTGAAGTTGAATCAAGTTTTTTTCCATTTCTTGGTTCATTATTTTTGTCCAATAAGAATGGATCACCTATTATGCTTTTGCAATCGAAGTGAACGAAAATTATGTCCATAGTTAAACCGATTTAGCTAGGGCCGAGCATGCCCCCACCGATCCGATTATCTCGGACCAATCTGACCCAATTTTTGAGAATTTTCTCGATCAAAAATGTATCCGGGTCAAGACCAGGTCCGATTATTCAGAAACCCGACTCTATCCAGGTTGGGACTGTGTCCAAGTTCAAGAAACACATATTTAATTTTGCCCGTTATCTTATATTATAATATATAATTATATTATAATATATATGTATGTAATATTTATATATTACATTATAACTTGTTTAAAATATTTAATATGTAAACTGATTTATTACTAATGCATAATAAAAAAAGGTTTACAATTACTAATAATTAATATTAAAAAATATTAGAATTAAATTTGTTTAATATAATAGAAAAGTTTAAATCGAGCCAATTGGGTTGTGCAGATTTTATTTTCGATTGATAAGGAACGATCCGATCCTAGACTCGACCGGGATCGGATCCAGGATTCACTATTTGAGACGTTGCCAAAATTGGGTCAGGATCGGATCGAGAGTGAGTCAGTCCCGAACCCGATTTTGCAAAACCTTATATTTAGCAGGTCGGTCAATTTGATTTTAATAATATCGCTCGTGAAATCTTTATGCGTGAATAATGAATGGATGGTTTAGTGACTCCAAAAGAGAGCATGCCCATTTAATTAAGCACACATTACATGGAAATTTATTTTTCGCGTGTAAGTTTATTCAAACTTAAGTTGGAAAATATAAGAGTGGAATCTTGAAATTAATAGAGTTCGAATTTCAGAGTTAGCAACGTAAAATAATTGTGGAAGACATCCAAAAATATTAGCTATAGAAAAATATATGTTGAGATTTGAGTAGTCTTATTATATAACACACTATTGAAATCACGTACCACAAAAACTAGTTTTTTTTATAAACTCTTAGCGATGTTTATATTTTAAAAATTGTTATAAATAATATTATTTTTAAAAATTGATTCTTTTTTATCGAAATCAATCGAACTAATCTATTCATGACACAGTTGATACGCTGGTCCGACTATAAAAAAATTGGAAAATACATATACTTGTACTTTATTTTAGAGTTACGAGATGCGATGACGAAGAGATTTCATGTATTTGTACTTTATTTTTTAAAATTCACATTACAAAATAGAAATGTTAAATCTAGGATATATTGTTTGCGGAAAATCTTAATGTTTCATTAATGAGCTAGATTTTAGCCGGTTAGCTATAAGCTTCTAAAAAAAACGAGAAGGAATTACAAATGTTGAGGTGTATTTTTTATTAGATTTTATAAATAAACATACTTAATCTATCCACCTAATTAATCATTAATTTCTTAAACTCATAAACATATATTCATAATCAAATCAAAATTAAGATCCTATATTTAACCGGATCACGATTAAATCGATTTGATCAAATTAAACTATTTTTTATTAAAATAATATTTTTTAGAATAATTTAAAATAGGTAGCACAATTAATACTATAAAATATATAATAAACCTATTAATAGTTAGATATTAATATAAAATATATTTTTTGTATTTTAAAAGTTAATTCTTATTTTAAGTAATAATGATTGATACATTAATATTATTTTTTTATTAATATTGTAATACTAGTAATGCTACATTTATTTATTTTACTTTGACTCACTATTAATTTACTGAATTTTGTATTATTTTCATCTCCTACCTTTTTTATTTCCATTTACTTTTTTCTATTAATTCTCCTTCTATTTTTATTTAGTTTTTCCATTTCATTTTTTTCTTTAACGTTTCTGCTTTGTTTCTAATTCCTTTCATTTATTATATATTTTTTACCTTGATTTTTTTTTCAAATTTAAAGTTGCACCATTTCTTTATGAAATATGTATTATGCTTAAAACATTAATGCTTAATAAAAAATCACGATGATTGATATATTATTATTTATATAATACTAATAATACTATATTAATTATTTTAATTCAAATCATCGTTAAACTTTTATAATATTTTACTTATTTTTTTCCGCTTCTTTCTTTTTCTTTTTTTTATCTCCATTTGTTCTCCTCTCACATTTATTTTATATTTACAATTTTTTTGCAAGTTGTTTCTCTATTGAAATTATTTTTTTGTATATATATTTTTTATTTTTATCGTAAATTTTCACTTTCAATATTCTTTTAAAAAAATTGAAGTTGAATCAAGTTTTTTTTGTTGATTTATTGGTTCATTAATTTGTCCAATTAAGTCGCACAATACATGCAAATTTATTTTTTGAGTGCAAGTCTATTCAAACTTAAGTTGGAAAATATAAGAGTGAAATTTCAAAATTAATAGTTTGAATATCATAGTTAGCAACATAAAAATATTTATGGAAGTCGTCCAAAAATATTAACTCTAAAGAAAAATACTCTTAGAAGTCTTATCACATAAAACACTATTAAAATCGTTTACGACTAAAATCAGTTAAAATATAATTATATTTTCAGCGGATATCATAATTTTCTTTTATCCGTTTCAGTTTATGATATCTTAAACAAGCTAATATCAGCTACTTTTTTATTCCTTAGATATAAATAAATTATTATGTGCTTTAGCGAGCTACAACCTCATAAATCAAATAATAAATTCTATGCATAATTTTTTTTAAGTACTAATGTAAGATTTTCGATGTTCAAATTTATTATTTGATTAATTCTAAATTGAAATAAAAATATTTCTATGCATAGTTTCATCATTATGCATAGTTATCCTTATCAAATATATTATTCTATCACATATAAAATTTTACGGATTCACTGATAATGCAATTTTGTTTTTTTATCACTATTTGTAGAAAAGAAAAAACATGTAATTTTCCATTTTGTTATGTACAACATCTTTCTAGTATAAAAATACAAAAAAAATCATAACGTATTTATTTCCAAACTATAATACATAAATATGGGCGATGTATAGTTACAGCAATCAACGTAACGCTTTTTTATTTTAGAACCCGGAGCAAAATGTGGACCACAACGTAATGACCAAAAGGCCCTCGTAATCATTTAAGAGTACAGAGCACAGGAAGGACATTTAGGTCAAGTATGAAAAATAATGATGTAGATGGTTTTCCCGGGAATTTAATCAAATTTTTTTATCATCTATTTTTTTACTACTTTACGGCGTCAATTATTACTTTTTGACGGCCCAGTTTCCAAACTATTAAAAAATCAAATTCTGATAGAGTGAAAAGTATGGTTTTTAAAATTTATAAACAATTTAAATTTTTAAAGTAACAAATTTAAACAGTTTTTTCTAGGTTTAATATTTTACTAATTTTACATTTTTGACAATATCAAATAATATTTTATTTTGTTAGTTTCATAAGAGTAACATATTTGAGTTTTTTATAACATATAGTTTTTAACAATATGCATTTGAATTATTTATATTCTAATTGGTTATTATTAGAAGATACTTAATAATAAATACTTTTATATATAATATAAGTTATGTAGGGTGAATTATTTAGAACCTTTACACCTATATATTTTCAATACGAAAGAAACTTAAATTTATTTTTTGTTTTGAAATTTTTGGCTATTTGTTTACACCCTGCCAATTGGTTGCAAACTTCAAGATTACCTTCTCGGCTCCTCCTAATCATCAATCAATCAAATAAGAAACGTTGTTGGGAAATCATGAAAATACAGATATTATCATTTTATATATATTTTTTGTATTATTTCAGACGTGCAAATAAGTATTGATCTCTATTTAATTTAGTTCTAATATTTAGTACAAAAAAACATCTCTTATTGTTGGCGGTTTGAAAAATCTATCTTAATATTTATAAGCTTTAAGCTGTTATTACTTATTAGTGTAACCAACCATTTGTTAGGAGAGAAACAAATGTTTTTGTAATTTATTTATTTATGAATTTAAATAAAAAATAAATGAAAATAAAAAAAAGAGAATAAATTTGGAGAGAGAAAGGAGGTTAGTGAATATATCTTTTTTTTTATGTTGCACGCATCAGTGGCAGGAGAGAGAGAGAGAGAGAGAGAGAGAGAGAGAGAGAGATGAATGAAGAGGATTGAAGAGGAGGGAGAAAAAAAAAGTGCTGTTAGCAGAGTACTACCACCTCCACTGCGTTCCCCCATTCCTGTTGTGGCTCAAGCACAGTCCATGCCAGTTAGAAAAGCAGCGTAAAAAGACAGCGAGAAGAGGGAAAGAGTAAATATTTCAGTCAGAGAGAGAGAAAGGAGAGAGAGAGAGATGACAGCAGAAAGGGAGAAGAAAGGAGACTACCTCAAGCTTCCACCATCTCAGACTTTGATTTGATATGCTTGAAGAGAGCTTGGATTGTAGGAAACCCTCAACTGTTTAGAGTGCTGTGAAGTTATAAATAATAACACAGTGAGAAGGTTGAACAGAAATATTTTTTTTAAGGTCTTCACTTTGTCAAGTTTCTGCTGTCAAAATCCAACTATATTTTGTTCTTCTGGGAAGGAACTACTACTAATAAGAGAGATCTGGCTTTTTGTATGAAGTGGGTTTAGATGAGGGGTTTGCCCTTTCATGGCCAGGGGAAGGGGGCCTTTGAAGCAGCACTGGAGAGGAGTTTAGCAGGGGGAGGAGGACCAGGAGGGAAAGGAGCTGCCTTTTGGAGCGGTAAGGGTGTGATCCAAGAGGGGGGCGAGCCAAGATCGGTTCTTGATCACTGGAGTCCGAGCCCACAGACCTCCACGTCGACGCTGTCTTCTTCCCTCTGCGGCGGAGGCGGCGGCAGCGGCGGGTCCTGTGACACCGCCGGCGTGGTGGCGGTCTCCGACAGGCCCACCCCCAAATGGCCACTAACCGACTCGGCTGCCACCGAAGACGCCAGCGGGACAACGATGAGGAAGGATGAGTGGCCCGGGGAGCCGCTGCCGCTGCCGGCGGCGGCGGCGGCCGGAATCGAATTTGGCTTCGTGGCTGGCGGTGAAAAATGCGGCCTTGGGGTGGAAGACTGGGAGATAATGCTCTCGGGGAACTCGGCGGTCCCCCAAAGCCAAGACCAAACCTTTCTCCGGTGGATCATGGGTGATGTAGAGGACGCTTCTGCCGCTTCTGCCGCCGCCGCTGTAGCCGGGGTTTCTAAGCAGCAACAGCAGCAGCAGCTTTTGCTTTCACATCTCCCCTCGGAATTNAATCGAATTTGGCTTCGTGGCTGGCGGTGAAAAATGCGGCCTTGGGGTGGAAGACTGGGAGACGATGCTCTCGGGGAACTCGGCGGTCCCCCAAAGCCAAGACCAAACCTTTCTCCGGTGGATCATGGGTGATGTAGAGGACGCTTCTGCCGCTTCTGCCGCCGCCGCTGTAGCCGGGGTTTCTAAGCAGCAACAGCAGCAGCAGCTTTTGCTTTCACATCTCCCCTCGGAATTCGACGGCAACAATGGTAACTTGGGCTTCGGCGTAGTCGACACAGCATTTGGGCTTGAACCTTTTCGGGGAATCGGCGGCGCAGCGTCTGCCATGGTTCCCGGCTTCAATCCTTCTCCTACTACTGGAGGGCTTTCGTTGATGAGCGGTAACACTCGGCTTTCTCCAACTCCTGTCATTCCCAACGTTAAAGGCGCCACTTTTACAACCCAGAACGGCGGTTCCCTCTTAGCGACGCCACCGCCGCCGCGCCCGTCGTCCCTGCCCTTTAACAGCCTCCAACAGCCAGCTTCTCTGTCTCCATCTATGTTATTTCAGGGTGCCATGGACGACATGCCTCAGCTCTTCGGCACAGGACTCGTCAACCAACAGCCGCCACCGCTTCATATTGCTTCAAGCACACCATCCTTCCTTCCCCTTCCAGTCTCTCAGCAACAGCAGCAATCTCTCCTTCTTCCCCAGCTGAAACGCCACCATTCCATGGTGGACCAGCTTCCCCCAAAGCTCCCTTTTGTGGATCCAGGCGGCGGCGGCGGCGGCGGCGCTGACCTCTCCCACCAGCGGCACCAACAGCATTACCAGCTACAGAAGCAAAGCTTTCCTAATTCTCAAACTTATCATCTCCAGCAAAGGTCAGTTAAGCCGAAGGTAGCGGCAGGTTTCGCAGAGGAAACACCGGTTGCTACAGCTGCTCAGCAGCAGCAGCACGCAGTAGTTGACCATCTCTTCGAGGCTGCCAAGATGATAGAATCCGGTAATTCCGGTAGCGCGCGTGGGATATTGGCGCGGCTCAATCAACAGCTTCCCTCTCCCCTGGGGCA
This sequence comes from Pontederia paniculata, assembly GCA_001647135.1. Taxonomy (NCBI): domain Eukaryota; kingdom Viridiplantae; phylum Streptophyta; class Magnoliopsida; order Commelinales; family Pontederiaceae; genus Pontederia; species Pontederia paniculata. The sequence continues at coordinate 62,833 of LTAE01000538.1, forward strand.
GCCTCTCCTCCGTACTGCCTTCTACTTCAAGGAGGCACTGCAACACATCCTCGATGGTGACCCTGGACAACCTCCTTCGTCTTCCCTGAATTGCCAGCTGAGAGGCCCATCCTCCAATTTGCTTTCGAATCCATTGGACGTTGTGTTGAAGCTGGCTGCCTATAAGGCCTTCTCAGAGGTCTCCCCTGTGCTCCAGTTTTCCAATTTTACCTGCACTCAAGCCCTCCTGGAGGAGCTCAGCGGCTGCCACAGCATCCACATTGTAGACTTCGACATCGGAATTGGTGGCCAATGGTCCTCCTTCATGCAGGAGCTGGCTCAGAGGCGCACCACCACAGCTGGTTTAGTTCCACTGCTTAAGATCACAGCTTTCGTGTCATCTTCTTCCCATCATCCCCTGGAACTCCACCTTACTAGGGAGAACCTCATGCATTTTGCAAGTGACCTTAACATACCATTTCAATTCAACATTCTTAGTCTGGATTCCTTTAACCCCTCGGACCTTCTTGGCATGAGGGATGAGGCCATTGCCGTGAACCTCTCTGTAGGCATTGCACACAACCTACCCTTCCCTGCGATCCTCCGCCTTATAAAGCAACTCTCGCCTAAGATTGTGTTATCAGTGGATCAAGGATGTGATCGAAGTGACCTGCCTTTTTCACATCATTTACTTCATGCTTTCCAATCCTCTGTGGTGCTTCTGGAATCCATTGATGCAGCTGGGACCAATCAAGAAGTCTCTAGCAAAGTTGAAAGGTTTCTACTGCAACCTAGAATTGAAAATGCTATCCTTGGGCGTCATCGGGCCACTGAGAAGATGCTTCCGTGGCGAACTCTCTTTGCATCTGCTGGGTTCACGCCATTTCAGTTCAGTAATTTCACGGAATCACAGGCCGAGTGTCTTTTGAAGAGGCTGCAGGTGAGAGGATTTCACCTGGAGAGGCGTCAGGCCGCTCTTTTCCTGTATTGGCAGCGAGGAGAGCTTGCATCTGTGTCTGCTTGGAAGTGTTGAAGAGCTCTTATTTTCCAGGCATGTTGCCCTTGTACCTTTTTCCTTAAAAAGTCTCAAGCTGAACTTGCCACTTTAGCTGCTCATACCCAGTTAGGACTAAGTAGTCCTATGATGGGGTTACTGTATTGCATTAACCTTATATGGTTTCTTTGTACTGTCTTTAGACTCCTTTTGCTACTTGATTATCATGTGATTTAAATAGGACGACCTTTGACACATTGGAAGGCCCTGGCATAATGTGATGTTTTTGCTCCAAGCTTGTGTTGTTTGATTGGTCATTTTATCAACATCCAATATCTAATGGCATGAACTTATCAGTTTATCATCATGAATTCTTTAACTAAAAATATTCGTGCAGAGTAGCAGTTCAGTGGGATGGCTATGTTTTTAAGATTATTTACTTGAAATGGCTTCATAGCTGAACTTGCAGATGGATCAAAGGGAAGGAAGAAATATGCAAATTTGGGTGTACATGTTTTAGGAGGTAAGTATTTGGTTAAAACCTTTGTGAAGTATGGATTCTGAAGTTGGCGGAGTTTTATATAATCATGTTAGATATGAAAGAATGTATCAAAAGCATTGCCCGTAAAAAGGAAACTCTGATCAATGCCAATGTTGTGCTTGTCCATTTTCTTACTCTTCCTCAAAAAAAAAAATTCTTGCTCTTAGAAGCTCAACTTGGGGCATATTTCATCATGAATGCTCAACTTATTATCTTGATGCACATAACATACATATCATCCTGAAGCACATAATAGTTTTGACACGAAACAAATTCTGAGCTTCAGGACTGTGGAGTCATGTGTATAACATTATTGGCAAGGTTTATCAAGCAAATGTCAGGAAATAACTACACCCTAGGTTCTTGAAAAATCTGGTGTTTTTTTACCACACAAAAGTCCCCATGGCTCTTTATTTTTTTGTAGTTATTATTTTCTGAACCCCCAGAAGGTATTTTGTAAAATCAACTATTCATATGTTTTGCATGTGGTGTGAGAACGGGAAAATCTAGTACTGAGACCACTATATATTTGTTGGAGAAAATTAAGAAATATAGATGATCCGAAAGAATCCCCAAAAAAATAATGATCCATAAGAAGTTGGTTAGTTGTGAAAGCTTTGAGGCATGATATATTCTAGCCTTGATATTTTGAAGATTCCAGCTAGGACTTTTCCCCTTTAATGAATTTTCTATACCCTCAGTCTCTATACAAGATCTTCCTGCTATTCTTGAGCTTGTCTTTAACTTCTTTCTTTTTCCTTTTTTTTTTGAGTATTCGGTTTCCTAACTTCTTATGTGATGCTTCTCATCATATCATGATATAAACTTAGGTAGGTTATGAAATTGCCTGGCAATGGGTCTGATTGCAATGACAGAACGACCATTACAACCACCTACACATTCAAGCATTTTGATACCATGCATTGTCAAAAGTTATTTTCTTTAACCAATATTTTGCTATTTGTTTGACACCTTCCTAATTCTAGGTTTGCCATTGTCCATATATGTGCTTGATCTATATTTGTTGTAGACATGGTTTGCTAAATTTTTAATCTAGTTTCACTTCTGAGGCCTGCAGTTCTCAAGCATGTGTGTGTTTGTGTGTTTGCTTTTAAGAATCTAGTAGCATGAATATCTGATTCATTTTTCCACACGATAGTGAGTCGTGAATCTTCATGCAGAATCTTCCCTTTCAAAAAAGGTCTTCTTGCTCCTTGTAATATTCGAAATGTTACTTTATATCTGGTTAATTGGTAACAACGTTAGTCAGGACCATTTTTTATTCAATTACCATCTCAAAAATTAACCTTTTAATTTTTCAGCTGCTTCTACTTCTGATAATGGTATATGTAATTATTACATTGTTCCCAACTTCATTGTCTTTCTAAGGCTTATATATATATGTACAAGTTCTTTGTCTAACTTGGTAAATATGTTCATTCAGCACCATACTATTTTGGCCAGAGATATTTGTTCCATTGGCATTCATCTAAATTCATTGATTATTTAGTGGTATTTTATGTTCTGATATCTTAATATTCCATGGCCAGTGTATTGTTGTCTTATGGTGAAACTTCGCTTAATTATTGAGTTTCTGCAGTTTTTTTTTAAAGCGAATAGAAGTTCTGGCGGTTGCCTACTCAAGTTCATATTTTATCATGTATAAAAATTAGTCTTTGGCACACATGATGATTGCCATATATCTTTCGTGATCTAAATGTAGTTGGAGTTCTGCATTATGAACTTTGCGGCTTCATTTCGTCATTTAGGTTATCCCTTCATGGTTTACAATCCGAACTTGCTTATTCCATCTAGATACACAAAAATTAGTTGCTTATTCTTGAACTACAGTTCATGCGGTCAATGCAAACAGATTAAATGATCCACGGCTGCCGGAAGGTGACCCTCCATCTGCTGGTGTGGTTTACAAGCCCATATTTTCATGCCGGTGGCTCAGATAATCTTTCTGAAGTTATATGCAACTCCAACACCAGACAAATTCTTGTCATTGAGGTTCCTGAGGTTTGTTTAATGGTTGCCTTCTTGATCCATCACATGGTCTGTCCTTTTTCTACATACTGTGCAACAATATTCATTTTTCTGTCCTATGTCTGCTGTCCTCTTGTTGGCCCTCCCTTATCTTATACTTAAGCATCTTGCTTCCTTCATCAGCTTGGAACCTGCTCAACTCTTAAAATCTATTGCTTCCTTATCAGAACCTTGATGTCTGTGGAATTTGGAGTATATCTGTTGTATTCCAAATCTGAATTAAAATCAAAGTGACAACTTTATCTACATTCTCCATTGCTTATGCTGAAGAACTTGCTGATAAGGCATGTCATGTTTTCCACTAGAGTGAGAAACAGTGAACCTCTTCATCTCAAAGTAACACTACAAATTCTTGGATTGGAAATACCTTTCTTTAATGCTGTGATCAGCTGAGAAGACTCGACGGATTTATTTGAATTATTCAGGGGCCATGTTCCAGATATGGATTCAAGGACTCTGACAACTTATCTGATGCAGCGAACTAATCAGTCGCCATCAGCTCCATGCTTCCAAACATGGAGAAGCATTGTGCATGTCTCATCCACAGCCTTTAGTTCCCAATTGTGGTCGAAGGCCTACTCAGGTACTTCTACTGGGACCCCATGGCCTGCATTCTGGCCTTCCCTCCTGCACTAGAACGGTAAAAGATTTGTAGTATGTTATCATTATTCTTTTTCTTGGAAGCCACTGATCCATCATGCCTTTAGGAGAAGGTAAAAAAAAAAACTGAGGGGACCTCAGGGCAAGAAGTAACACCTCTCCTTCCAGAGTAGTTAAAACTGTCTGTTTCTGGTAGCCCACTCAATACTGACAGAGCAAGCAAGCAAGCAAATAGCTGCACTGTGGACAGCCTAGCAGCACAAAATATCAACAATGTTGGTACATTACATGACCTGCAGGCAATTGGATAAACAAAAAGCATAGGATTCATCAGTCCCCACTTAAAAACTGTTCCTTGCAGAGTGGGAAAAGCACACCATAAATGAGCTTCCATGTAGATACTAGATACTTGAAGGTTTCCACTGAGATCTAAATTATAAATATACTAGTAATTGGTGGGGTTCAATGTAGGTGCTCACTAGTTAAGTAGGGAATACCATATTATCTACATTTTTAACCGTAGAATATTAAATTTACGGTGAAGATTAAAATTTTTTTCTCTTACTTTTTTTCTCTCTCCTAAATTTATCCACCATACATTATGAATCATATTAGCATGATATTCCCTACTTAAATAGGGAGCACATTCATTTTTTCCTAATTGGTGTGAATCAGAGCAACTTTTCTATTGGTGTTGCAAAGGAGGAGAAAGACTTAGGATGATGAAGTAATTAGGAAAAAAAATGGAGTAAGATGCTCTAATTTAGTAAAATCCACATGTGCCAGTGAAATTTGAATTCTTGGTGATCATTTTTGAGGTCATGGTGTAAGAAAGCATGAAGAGTTCATGCAGCTTGCACAGTTCAAATACAATAAATCTTGAGAGAGATGAAAAAAACTTCTATTTTTTGGTTCATGCAACTTGCATAGTTCAAATACATTAATCTTGAAAGAAAGAAGAGCAGAATTTTCTTTTTGTGGCTTTCATGAACTTGACAAGAATTCATTACCTCATTTCCAAATATCAAAATTTGCAAGAAAAAAAAAGAGTTATTTGTTTCGGATCCTATCTTTCTTAATGCAAGAATGTGATTTGGCAGATCTTTTCCTTCAATCCAAGAAAGATAGATTCTGAAGGGTGATTGATAAGTGGATATGGGGAGAGACACAGCAAAGTGGGGACATTGTGATCACTGATCACCACTACATAGCAGAGGCCGAGAAGGTCACCAATGGCCTAATTCCTTGTGTCTGATGAAACAAAAGCTTGAGCTTCCCCTTTATGGAGCCCCTCCCAAGGATGGTCTCCATTGGAAAAGTGTTAATGATACACAACTTTCCATTGCCATGGCAAAAGGAAAGAGAGTGTGAGAGAGAGAGAGATATGATATGATATGGATGAAGGCTTTTGTAGTGGAGAAGCCTCTTCTTCCTAGGAGTGTGGGACTGGGTTACAACTACAAGGTTGATGCATGGCGGTCACCCGGACAGTAGAAACAGCCTTGCATGGGGCTTTTGCTTTTAGCACAAGGTCACAATTGACACACAAATCACTCACATCCTCACATCAACACTATCTAAAGGCTGCAACTCCATCTAAAAGATTGCAATTCTGCAAGAAAGAAGCACAGACCTCCAAAAGCTTGTTGCTTAAATAACCGCACATCTCCATGTTAATTCAGATCTTGTCTGTTTTACTTGTCTTTCTGTCTTTGCTAGATGCATGCCATGGTGCAATCTGGCAAAGCAAAAGGGTGCTTCTCAAGGTTCAATATCCATTGCTCACAAAAAAATTACTGGCAAATTGATAACTATTTTTTTAGTTACTTCCATGTCTCAATAACAACATGGATGTGTTCTGTGGAAAGATCATGGAGAAAGATGCATGCAACATGTTGTGAATATAGAGCGAGGAATCGACCAAAAATTAAAACAATGAATAAAACGAGAAAGAAAGATTGACACACAGATTTTTAACGTGAATTAATATTTTTGATAAATGTAAATAAGAGAAAAATATTCACGGACAAAGGAAGTAGCCAACAAAAAGTTTTTACTATGTCGAAAAAGAATACTACATCATAAAACTCTAAGCCCTTCGTTACTCTCAGAAATTCTCTTTTTTTTTTCTCTTAATTTTTCTTCCTTTTACAATTTTGAGTACAAACATAACATATGGAGCTTTTAAGATTTGATAAGCAAAGATAACGCATGCAATTGAGTTGAAAGCCAAAAGCTTGATGAGTTAATTGTTTAACTCCCCATTTCTTTGCTTTTTAAGATGCTTTGCCAACCACGTAAGGCGCCTCTTATTGCATGCTTCTTCCTCCTCAGATATCTAAAAGACTCCATGACAGTTCGCGCGTAGAACCAACGCTTCATCACCTTTCCACTCGCGCACGCACACGGCACAAATATATCTTTTCCTGCAACAGCAACAACAACTCAAAAAAGGTTTCATGCAAAAATGAGGCCATGTAGGGCCTTTGGATTGCCTTGTATTAATTTACTTGCTTCACCTTATTTTGTGTTCCTTTCCCTCATCGTCCATGACTCCCTCTCTCCGTTAATTCTCCTTCACTCACGTAGCCATCTCTCTACTTCCACTGTTTCCTTTTCGTGTCTTCCTTTTTGGACCAGCTCTCAAGTGTCACCTTGTGCGTGCAGCAGTACAAGTTAGTAGTGGAGAGAAGGACCCAATGCCACAGATGGCAGACTACTCCTGTGCACTAATATCACTAAGTTTACTGTGAAAAAAAGGAGAAATATATCACCAATTGTTGGAATCGACCAATATTTCAGGATCTCTTGTTTTTCACGTCGGGTATGCCCACGCGAGTTTAGGGAAATTGAAGTATTACCCAATGATATTTGCCCACTACATGCGAAAAGAGGGGGTTCGGGGGGCACCGCTCCCTGAAATCTAAACGTATTTGGGCTTTTATTTAAACTGACCCGTATAGTGCGGATTAAGAGATTCTCTATTTGTTAGGATTTTGAACTATATATATCGCTCATATTTCAAACGTGATGTTGACGGTTGTAACGAAAACAATAATAGTAAAATTTCTTTGTAGAACGTAGTCCTAACTTAAGAAGAACATGAGTAAATTTGTGTTTATTCTCTATTTTTCTAAATTTCTATTTGTGATCTTGTATTTGTGTTCTCGAATTTTTCATCACCAATAGACTTCACAAAATCTTAATCAATGCAGCAATAAGGCATGCATTCATATCTACACTACTGTTTTAAGTGTAAAAAAAATAATAATTGAGTCAACTCCAACAACAACAACACCAAAATGATCAACTACACATGCATTGGAGTCTCTTTCATGGTCTTTTCTTTGTGGATTCATCTCTTTGATACATGCATGATGTCCCTGAGCTTTATTGGTGGCTGTGGGTTTCTTGCTTCTTGTCTGCTTTGTATAATTTTGCGTCGTTGTCATGCATCCTTTTCCTTATGGTCAATACCTTTTTGTGCTCTACTTCTTGAATCAGAACCATTAGAGCTTTTAGTTTTGGAGCATGTACATGTGTGCCACTTCCACATTCTCCAAATATATCTTCTTTCCTTTGTCCATCTTTTCCTTTTTTTCCTCTTTGCATGGGCGGTTGGATATGTGGATAAGAGTTAGATAAATGGATGGATGAATAATTGGTGGCGGCCTTCTCATCTTTGGTTGACACTTGACATCATTCAACAGGCTAAGCATGGAGATGAACTTGAAGAATTCTTCTCTTTCATTTGGCTCTCAAAATCCATGGATAGATATGTAGATCATTGGCTCAAAGCCTCATACTAAACAACAGTGACCTCAGTGTCACAAGCACCAAACCTTTCTAGTGGAGACTGTTATGAAAAATAGGCGAGAGAGTGAGAGATCAACACAGAGAAGACACAAATTTACGAAGTTCATCTTTAATTGGGTTACGTCCTCGGGCGGCGATTAGAGTTATTTCTTTGATGTGAAAAAATAACAGATGATACAAGATACTGAATAACCCAAATCCTAGGGAGTTTATATATGAACTCCCAATACAAAATAGAAAATATAAGCCCTAAGTCTGTCTAGGTTTCGGGGGCTCCGTCCTCGAATCCCGCAGGGGGATCTCTCCTAGATCTCCCTCAGACTCGTTGATCGGGCAGCGAGACTCCCGTATGGGCGGGCGGCTTCGCCGTCCCAATTATTCGGACGATTGTGATGCACTGGATCATATGGGTTTCCACTGGATTAATATCTGATTCAAGGCATTATCAACACAGACACTCCAAGGGCCTAAATTATTTGGTGATTGCAAAGTAGGGGCCAATCCACTGATCACTTATGGTGTCACTGCAGCATGAATAATGTTGTCCACATAAATCTGCCTTCTGTCTCTGATTAGAAAATACTCGTATCCGAGAATGATCTTTCTCTCTCTGAAATTTGATATGCTGTTTAATTTCATCAATGTTGCTCACCATATAATCATTGTGCCTAACTCCCTCCATTTCTTAGCAATTAAAATATGTGAAGTATTGCTCATGAATTGGGGTCAATGATTCCAATTCAGATAGTTAAAACATATCAGAGTTGTTTATATGCTGGTGGAACAGAAAGGAAGTCTACATTTCTTTTATGCAGAATGAATGAAACCTTAGGGACTAAGAAAAAGTATGTTCTCCTCTTGCTCGCAAGAAAAAAAAATCATGGTGGCTAGAATATGCTATAATCCGTCGTTTACCTCATTATAAGCAATAAAGATGAGTTTTGTTGCTATTATTATGCAAAAATCACAGTGTCCATTAAGTAAACTGATGGTAGCAGTGAATTCAGATTAGATATATGTACATATGCCTGCCCCTTTTCACTTATTTAGACCTGTCACACTTACAAAGGCATCAATCTTTTTTCTGCATGCAGCATTTGCCCTTTGGAATAACTCTTCTGAATTTTGAAGATTAGTGCCATTTGATCTAAAAGTTATTAGAAAGTACATTAATGAAGAATCATGCTTTCGGTCATGTGCTTCACTTGCACTCATAAAGCAATCAGAAAATTGTTGCTCAGGTCTTTTGATATTGAACAAAACTTTCAGGATGCTTACAGTATCCAGCAAATTAATGAGCATAAATCAACTACAAAAAAACCAGCATCATTTGTTCCTGCCCAAACACAGAAAAATTTAGCTTCCCTCTGCTTTTGTAAGCTGTCTAAGTGAAGTCCTTTCTTAGGCCCCCTAACATGGGCCACAATCTTTCAAGTTACTAATTCTAGGCTTATGGTCTGTCCACTGGCACAGGATCAAAGACGAAAAATGACCATGTTTGGGCTCATTCTAGCTGGATTTCAATATATAATCCATGTAACCACTTTTATGGTTGATGATAGAAAAACCTGTGACAATAGGAATTTTTCATTAGGCTAAGAATCTCTAAGTGAATCGATCGACAACTACATTTTTCAGTGAGATTGAGATGATGGAAATGGAGCAGATTAAAGCTAGAAGTGTTTCAGTTATATGTAAGAGTAATTTTCCTGACCAATTAAGCACAGTGCATTCTATCGAATTCTTGCAAGTACTCTATCACCATAGGAAAGGTCAATTCATTCTAAGAACTGTCTAAAATTGTATATATGATTTCTTTTAATCATAAGCAGCGATACATGAAATTTTAACAAGATAATAATAAGAAGAGAACTCATCAATTCAGTGTTCGGAATGAAAAATAATGGCTATATATTTGATCAGAAAGTTGATTTAAGGATTTCTAATCAAAGTGATTTTTCTCTGATCATACAGACAGCAGGGAATCTCATCATCAACACAATAACTGCAGTCATCAAAGCGTCGAGAGCTCAAAAAAAAACTTGAACACAAATATGTTTCAAAATCACCAAAATGAATAAAATTAATCAATGAATTCATGGGTTTTCAGAAGAAGCCCATCCACAGTATAGACAGATATGTTAGGCTACGTTAAGAAAGACCCGTTCAACAGTGCTACCTTCAAGAATCAGTAGCATTTCATGGAAAATGAGAAGCCACAAATATATCCTGCAATATAACTTTTTCATGGAACAATCCCTATCGGTTAAGAATTTTATCAACAGAATGCACATTGAAGTATCAAAACTAGGAACAGATCAAGGATCTTTTTTAAGTTTCCAAGGGAAAATGGCTGCAAAAATATGGCAATATCTAAATTTGAGATATCACAGCTCTTCACAGAATTGCACCAGTTGACCCTTTTTTTTTGCTCAAAACACCTAGAAACAGTGTCAGCAACTCAGGTTCTACATGAACACAACAGAAGACTATGATCACATATTGTAAACAACACATCAGATCAAGCGCAGCAGAAATTCCATGTTGCCAAGGTCACATAGGTAGCACTCAACATTAAACAAAGCTTTGAAGAAATTATTCAATTTTCCAATATAATCTTAATGTAGCCTGGCTTATTTCCAATTGCCGCGAAGGGCAAGTGGTTGCAAGGCTCCAAACCTCTAAATCCTGTACATTACCTTGCCACTCAATGAAAGAGAAAATTCTACAAAAAATAGACGAGAACCTACTCTTTTCTTTGCATCTTTTTTACTATTGATAATAATTCTATACCAGTATCAGACAATGACCTCTACCGTAGCAGGTCCTTGAAGCCTGTTAGCTTCATTTGTTCTTGAAGAATCTATCTTTGCAGAAACTTCAGCCACCACAAGCCTTGTCAAGAGCAACCCAGCCACCAAAGCTGCCGCCATTAGCATTGTGAACACCGCAGTCCAGCTCTTAACTGATATATATCCTGTCAGCAAGGGTCCAACAGCAGCACCGACTGACCCGGTTCCGTCGATGATAGCAGTCACAGTAGCCAGAGCTCTAGAATTCCCCTTTACCGAACTATGGGTTCCTAAATCGGCTGAAACTGCAGTAGTTATCAACGCATATGGTCCATTCACAAACATGCCTGTGATGAACATGAGAACACTGTTCCAAAACAGAGAGATACTACCGAAAACGCGATAGAAAAAGAGAGCTGGGATGGCACAGTACATGAAGCTAGCAGCTGTTAAAGCTCGGGCATCAATTCTGTCAGAAATATGGCCTGCGAGAATGCCACCGACAACGCCTCCAACATCGAACAACGTAGACAGTGTACCAGCCATTGAATCAGATAAGTAAGTTCCGCCAATAGCTGCATGGTTATGGACATGCCCGTATCAGAAGTGGTTACATGCATACACTGCTATCTATGACTGAACATAATTCACAACAATTTGCCATTGTGCAATTTGATCATGCGAAGATATCAGAAGAACTAATGAGCATATCAGATCATCTGCTAGTATCATGTGCCATTATGCCAATTATGGTTTCAAGGCTCTTTGGAATAGTTTATGGCATTTTTTTTTCAGAGACAATCTGTATGTAGTGAAATACATGGGTAACAAGCAACATAAAGTTCTGCTACTTGTTATGTATACAGTTTGGGTAATTTTGTGCATCAACCTTTCTATGTTCTTATTGTCACAACAATTTGCTTTAAATAGTGCTCTAAATCATTTAGGACCTTGAATGGATGCATTGAAGCAATCAATCAGCTTCAAAATGACAAAGGGCCCTGTGATATAAGCTCATTCCAGAAGATGGAGAACATAAAATTCAGAATACAGAAAGGTACCTGTATGACTGATGTAGAAAGGAAGCCAGTAGAGGAAAGTGTAAGCCACCAGTTTGGAGAAGAACAGGCACAAAGCAAATGGGGCAACTCCAGGGATCCTCCATGCCTCCATGAATGACACTGCTTCGTCCTTGGCATGATCAGATTTCCCTGCCAGAAGGGGCGTCTCAATACTGTTCTTCTCGGAGGAGTTCAAGTGGCCGCCACCTTCTACCTCTTCAGCTCCAACAGCCTCGGGACTAACAGGCAGGAAGAGGAACACGACCACCCCAAACAAAGCAATGGCAAGTCCAGGAATGGCAAAAGACCACCCCCATCCATACTTGAGCAAAGCAGAAGCCATCAAGGAACCAGATATGTTCCCAACCGAAGTATGTGCATTCCATATCCCATGATGAGTCCCCTTTTGCTTTTGCCGAACCAGCTGCCGACCACGGCCACCACCGACGGCCAACCTGACGACTGGAACAAGCCGGCCATCACCTGCACCACCAGGAAGTAGCAGAAGCTGTGCACGCTTAGCCAGTAACCAGCGCCAAACAGTGACGTGAAGAAGCCCGTTCCGACCATTCCGATCGTTAACAGGATCCTCAAGTCCACTCGATCGCCCAAATGGCCGGCAAAGTACATGCCGAGCGAGTAGACAGACAGGAACGCCACATCGATGAGGCCAAGCATGGCTGTGCCGTCCGGGCCGTCGAACGGCGCCCAGCCGCCTTGGCCTGCCGGCTTTCGATCCGACACGCCGGCTGTTCCGAGGAAGTATGATCTTAACCAGTGGGCAGAGGCCAATGCCGGTGTCTGCGGATCGAGAACGCTCTTGACGATGCTCGTGGTCTTCCTGGTGGCATGGTAACAAGCGTACGCCAGGAACGTGAGGACCAGAACAGAAGCTTGGTATGTTCTGAAGGCGAAAGGGCTTCCCTTGGCCTTCTCCAGGAGACGGATGCCGACTGGTTTGCTGTTCTTTGCTTCACATTTGTGTTCTTCGCCCAAGGAACCCATCAAAGTAGCACAGAAATCCTTGTCTTGTTACAGGTAAGAATCTGATCGAACAGACAAATGCATGCAGTGAGCTGATTTCTCCTGCTGTTGCTGCAATGTAGAACTATTCTGAGATCCAAAGTTTCATGGTAAAAAAGTGAAAGCAACACGAAGAAGAGCATCTACAGCTTCCTTTATCTATAAGCAAATAAAAGAACACAGCTTTACACAAATCTTGATAAAGTTCATAATCCAACCAACTGTTCCTTGCTCTTCGAGGAAACTCCACATGGTGCACTTCTGTTTATGTAAAGGCGACAAGTTTTTGCAGATTAATCTACTCATGGACGATGCAACACAGGAATCATCAACTTGTGGTACTACTCATTTCAGAAGATTAATATAAACTTTGAAAGTGGAATTATGCATCGTCCATGAGTAGATTACAGTATGATTATTTTGGTTCTGAATCAGCGAAATAAAATATACTCTTGCAGACAAAAAAAAATATATCTTTACGTAAGCGCAAAATCAGCAGAAAGCATTACTTTGACCTAATAGGATTCTGAATTCTCACGTTTCCTCCAAAAGACAACATTTTTTTAACCATATAGAATAAGGTTTCTCACCAGCATCATCTCCTCTTCCTTCCTACTGGTCTTTCTATCTAATTCTAAAAGCATAGAGGAAATAACAGTCTAAAATTATCATCTGAGACTGGTTCAAAACAGAGTTCCGAGAATTATTCTGCCATGATCTTTCAAGTGACAGTCCTAAAGCTCAAAGTTGTAAGAAAACTAGAAAGAATGCAACATCAGAAAAGAAGAACACGATACAGAACAGAAACTGATAAGAAGAAACATAAGAACAGTGAGCTGAAAATTTCATCTTCTTTTACATGATTCAGCAGAACTGATGCTGAGAAGACGAACAAAAGTTCCTGAAATGGAATATGATTTATTGCTGCGGATGACCCAATCCGGAAATCTGTATGTTTAACCTGAGAGATTGAGATTGAGATTGAGGTAGGAATCCAAACTTGCTACTCTTTGGATTTTGTCCTGGCTGTCAGCTATCCATGTTTCCTTTTCCTGGTTGCTTGTACTTTGCAGACTGTTAAAAGCTGTCCCAACAACTCTGTTTCCCTTTAAAGGGCGGGAGAGCGAGGGGTTGGATTTATAGCAGATGCGGCACGCCGCAATGAGTTAGATCTTACAATGTGGAAATTACTGACTTAACCCCTCGTGGCATGCCAAAAATATGCATTAAAAATTATTATATATATATATTCAAAGGGAATAAATAAAAAATATAATTTTTTTATTACTCCATAATTTTCAAAATTATTATTCCCGTATGTATTGACTCGAGCCAGACAAATGATTATGACGGGTGAGACTCCCAAATACAAAGAACTCACATTCGAATTCTTCTTAAGCAAGAAGGAACTTCCTATTATTTCACTTTTTTTTGTTGATATATGTGTATATATTATCAATATAAATTAAATTTAAAATTTCTTAATTCACAAGATAAGGGTTGCGCCACCATAAATCAATGCAAAATATGATGTCTGTTTTTAAAGATAGAATAAGCTTAGCTCAATAACAAACTATAACTATATCATCTTATTTAAAGCCTATTTAACTAAGTTTATAAGTAGGTTAAAATTGCTTATAAGTAAATTTTAGAAAATTTTCGTGTTTGATAATTGAAAAAATATACTTATAAATTGTTATGTAACTATTTATAAGTTGAAAAAAAATAAGCAGGTCCCCCTGCTTATTTTTGAAGTTGTGAACTTATTAATTTTAACCAATTATATTACTCTTTTATCCATAGTTTTTAATATTATTATCATATAACTTGAAGGCTATATTAGTCAATATTTATTCTAATAAATATTACAACTACTTATTGATATTATCAGCACTTTTATCCAAGCATTAATTACTTATATTTTAAAATAAGTATCAACACTTAAAATATTTATCAGCATTAGTGCTTATCAGGTATTTTTTATCAGCTAAGTCAAATAGGCTCTTAGACCTCTTAATTATTTTTTAAAAGTAATATTGTCATTAATACAAATTTATAATATATTTTAAAAAATATGTAAAACACTTATACAATAGATATTCTTACCTATCAATTATAGATTTATTATTCTTATTTTTTTTATCGATAAGTATTTTTAATTATTGTGAGATATACACATTACACTAAAATGCCCAACATAGTATCTTTTATTAAATATCATTTTATGTTTAATTTTTCCGTCTTGTTTTATGTTTTTTTTTCTTTTAACAAAAAATACTTACACTTAAGTTTCTCTTTTGTAGTCCCCGCAATGATCTATACGAAAAAAACCACTAAAAATATAAAAAAAAATACAAAAAAAAACTAATGATTTGAGCAATTAATTTTTATATATCTCTATAAAACTCTTTTTTATATAGCGTTTTGCATGTTATTAGGTGCACAAACTTTTGGATAACACCGTTTTCCTTGTATTAATGAAGAAACAACGAGCTGACCCTTCGCTTCACCCTATAACTATAAGAGACGTCCTTGGGTCCAGAGAATTATGTGCACTAATACTTTATTCGGAGCCAAGAGTGCACGCCATCTTTATTATTATTTGAATTCCAAAACTTAACCCCATTCATTTAATTATTTCATTTAGAAATTAATGAAGTGCATATTAATTTGATATGCATTGGGTACGATGCATACTGATCATTAATTGAATAAAATTTAAATTTTTAATTTTTAAATTAATGATTTAAATTATGTACCACATTAAATACATAGTAAATTATTACGCACCTCTATTTTTCTCTTTCGTTTATAGTCGGGGTAATGAATTCCCATTTTTTTATTTTTGCTCGTGATCCTGTGTTATAATCCTACTTGAGAAATCCAAGTGATATTAAAATATTCGGTCTTGTTGTGAATTGTGACATGTTTTTCCAATTTGAAATTTTCATATTAAAATCGGCAATTGGATAATTCTTGTGCAGTATAATATGTTGATACATGGTTGACTATGGCATGCATGTTGAGAATTTATATATTAAAATTGTTTTTTTTTCATAAAAAATAATAGGTTTGCGGGAAGGTTTCATTTCTCTCGTTCTTTAATCCTACGACTAAAATTTAACAATGTGTCAAAACTTACGAATAAAAAAGATTAACAACAAGAACTACATATTCAATATCAACTATCTCAAAAACTTAAGCTTATAATACTACTTATCATTATATTTATAACCTTAATAATTCTCACAATGTCGTACCAATTAAATTGTGCTTTCTGATGGATGAAGTTCTCGGTTAATTTTCTTCATAATTTATTTAAGCGAAAACTCTTGTTGATTATGAGCTATGAAGGCTTTAATCTAGCAATAATTCATCACATGAATTAATATTATCTATTTTCTCAATCGTATATATTAAATTTATAGTGGAGGTAATTTATTTTTTAAAAAAAAAACTAAAATCAATTTTAAATCTAATACTTTACAATTGAGGATAAATGTATATTAAACTTAATGAAGATTTTATTATTCTCAATAATAAGATATAAATCAGTGAATGTAAAAAAAAATAGAAGAGAATAACTGATATTTACTATTTGATTTAACATCTTATGATTCAGGAGATATGAAATATCATACATCTATATCCCTTTTTTATGTCTCATGAATTTAAGTTTAAAAAATCTTATCATGTTATGATATAATATCAAATTTATTGAGCATTCGTTCTTATGTCAAGATTGAGAAACCTTATTTAGCTGATGCGCCTCTTTACTGCGAACTCTCATTTTTCACTCGTTCTTATGTCACACATATAAATAACTAATTTTACATTTTTAATATAATTTTTGAAATAAAACAAAACAATAAATGATTGGTTTTTTCAATTATTTTCTGAAATTAATTGACTTCCCTTCCAAATTTAGCTTTATGCTATATTTTAATTATATCACCAAAAAATCGAAATCGTACTCGTTAAAGCGTTCAAGTTAAATTTGATAACTTTTTTTTATAATTGCTGAAACAAAAAAAAATTATATGTTCATTTTCATCTATTATTTTAAATTATTTTTCAATCGAATTACTAGAACAAAGGTCCACACCATCTTTACAAATTTTCAACAAACATGATTGAGTTCTTGATGTTTTCATATGTGGAGTGACGCATCTATTCAAAAGAAATTTCCGAAGACACGTGATTTAATATAAACCACAAACTAAAATAAAATCAAGACAACTAATCTTAATA